>CAKAJE020000064.1:0-56901 GCA_916610135.2 Macropis europaea | reverse complement strand
AAGGCAAACAGAGACCCGATTAGATCATTTTATATTACGGTTAATATAAGAATTCAGCCAAATTCTATCACATTTGTTCAACTTACGTCGCTCCTATTTCAGATAGCGTACTGGGATAGGCGGCATCTTAAAGCGCGTGGAAGGGCGAGTAAAATGCACTATTAAACTTCTATGATAGGGCAATCAGAGTCCCGATTAGATCATTTTATATTTTGGTTAATATAAGAATTCAGCGAAATTCTATCACATTTGTTCAATTTACGTCGCTCCTATTTCAGATAGCTTATTGGGCTAAGAGGCATCTCAAAGCGCATGAAATGACGAGTGAAATGCACTATTAAACTTCTAGGATAAGGCAAACAGAGACCCGATTAGATCATTTTATATTACGGTTAATATAAGAATTCAGCCTAATTCTATCACATTTGTTCAACTTACATCGCTCCTATTTCAGATAGCGTACTGGGCTGGGCGGCATCTTAAAGCGCGTGGAAGGGCGAGTAAAATGCACTATTAAACTTCTATGATAGGGCAATCAGAGTCCCGATTTGATCATTTTATATTTTGGTTAATATAAGAATTCAGGGAAATTCTATCACATTTGTTCAATTTACGTTGCTCCTATTTCAGATAGCTTATTGGTCTAAGAGGCATCTCAAAGCGCATGAAATGACGAGTGAAATGCACTATTAAACTTCTAGGATAAGGCAAACAGAGACCCGATTAGATCATTTTATATTACGGTTAATATAAGAATTCAGCGTAATTCTATCACATTTGTTCAACTTACGTCGCTCCTATTTCAGATAGCGTACTGGGCTAGGCGGCATCTTAAAGCGCGTGGAATGGCGAGTAAAATGCACTATTAAACTTCTATGATAGGGCTATCAGAGACCCGATTAGATCATTTTATATTTTGGTTAATATAAGAATTCAGCGAAATTCTATCACATTCGTTCAATTTACGTCGCTCCTATTTCAGATAGCGTATTGGGCTAAGCGCCATCTCAAAGCGCATGAAATGGCGAGTAAAATGCCCTATTAAACTTCTAGGGTAGGGCAAACAGAGACCCGATTAGATCATTTTATATTATGGTTAATTTAAGAATTCAGCCAAATTCTATCACATTTGTTCAATTTACATCGCTCCTATTTCAGATAGCGTACTGGGCTAGGCGGAATCTTAAAGCGCGTGGATTGGCGAGTAAAATGCACTATTAAACTTCTATGATAGAGCAATCTGAGACCCGATTGGATCATTTTATATTTCGGTTAATATAAGAATTCAGCGAAATTCTATCACAATTGTTCTATTTACGTCGCTCCTATTTCAGATAGCGTATTGGGCTAAGCGGCATCTCAAAGCGCATGAAATGGCGAGTGAAATGCACTATTAAACTTCTAGGGTGGGGCGAACAGAGACCCGATTAGATCATTTTACATTAAGGTTAATATAAGTATTCAGGGAAATTCTATCACATTTGTTCAATTTACGTCGCTCCTATTTCAGATAGCGTATTGGGCTAAGCGCCATCTCAAAGCGCATGAAATGGCGAGTAAAATGCACTATTAAACTTCTAGGGTAGGGCAAACAGAGACCCGATTAGATCATTTTATATTATGGTTAATTTAAGAATTCAGCCAAATTCTATCACATTTGTTCAATTTACATCGCTCCTATTTCAGATAGCGTACTGGGCTAGGCAGAATCTTAAAGCGCGTGGATTGGCGAGTAAAATGCACTATTAAACTTCTATGATAGAGCAATCAGAGACGCGATTGGATCATTTTATATTTTGGTTAATATAAGAATTCAGCGAAATTCTATCACAATTGTTCTATTTACGTCGCTCCTATTTCAGATAGCGTATTGGGATAAGCGGCATTCCAAAGCGCATGAAATGGCGAGTGAAATGCACTATTAAACTTCTAGGGTGGGGCGAACAGAGACTCGATTAGATCATTTTACATTAAGGTTAATATAAGTATTCAGGGAAATTCTATCACATTTGTTCAATTTACGTCGCTCCTATTTCAGATATCGTATTGGGCTATGCGGCATCTCAAAGCGCATGAAACGGCGAGTAAAATGCACTGCTAAACTTGTAGGGTAGGGCAAACAGAGACCCGATTAGATCATTTCATATTATGGTTTATTTAAGAATTCAGAAAAATTCTATCATATTTGTTCAATTTACGTGGCTCCTATTTCAGATTGCTTATTGGGCTAAGCGCCATCTCAAAGCGCATGAAATGGCGAGCAATGTGCACTATTAAACTTCAAGGGTAGGGCGAACAATGACCCGATTAGATAATTTTACATTAAGGTTAATATATTAATTCAGCGTAATTCTATCACATTTGTTCAACTTACGTCGCTCCTATTTCAGATAGCGTACTGGGCTAGGCTGCATCTCAAAGCGCATGAAATGACGAGTGAAATGCACTATTAAACTTCTATGATAGGGCAGACAGAGACCCGATTAGATCATTTTATATTATGGTTAATTTAAGAATTCAGCGAAATTCTATCACATTTGTTCAATTTACGTCGCTCCTATTGCAGATAGCGTATTGGGCTAAGCGGCATCTCAAAGCACATGAAATGGCGAGTAAAATGCACTATTAAACTTCTAGGGTAAGGCAAACAGAGACCCGATTAGATCATTTTATATTACTGTTAATATAAGAATTCAGCGTAATTCTATCACATTTGTTGAACTTGCGTCGCTCCTATTTCAGATAGCGTACTGGGCTAGGCGGCATCTTAAAGCGCGTAGAAGGGCGAGTAAAATGCACTACTAAACTTCTATGATACGGCAATCAGAGTCCCGATTAGATCATTTTATATTTTGGTTAATATAAGAATTCAGCGAAATCCTATCACATTTGTTCAATTTACGTTGCTCCTATTTCAGATAGCGTATTGGGCTAAGCGGCATCTCAAAGCGCATGAAATGACGAGTGAAATGCACTATTAAACTTGTAGGGTTTGGCGAACAAAGACCCGATTAGATAATTTTACAAAAAGATTATTATAAGAATTCAGCGAAATTCTATCACATTTGTTCAATTTACGTCGCTCCTATTTCAGATAGCGTATTGGGCCAATCGGCATCTCAAAGCGCATGAAATGACGAGTGAAAGGCACTATTAAACTTCTAGGGTAGGGCGAACAGAGAACCGATTAGATCATTTTACATTAGGGTTAATATAAGAATTCAGGGTAATTCTATCACGTTTGTTCAATGTACGTCGCTCCTATTTCAGATAGTGTACTGGGCTAGGCGGCATCTTAAAGTACGTGGAAGGGCGAGTAAAATGCACTACCAAACTTCTAGGGTAGGGCAAACAGAGACCCGATTAGATCATTTCATATTATGGTTTATTTAAGAATTCAGCGAAACTCTATCATATTTGTTCAATTTACGTCGCTCCTATTTCAGATAGCGTACTGGGCTAAGCCGGATCTCAAAGCGCATGAAATGGCGACTAAAATGCACTATTAAACTTCTAGGGTAGGGCAAACAGAGACCCGATTAGATCATTTTATATTACGGTTAATATAAGAATTCAGCCAAATTCTATCACATTTGTTCAACTTACGTCGCTCCTGTTTCAGATAGCATACTGGGCTAGGCGGCATCTTAAAGCGCGTGGAAGGGCGAGTAAAATGCACTATTAAACTTCTATGATAGGGCAATCAGAGTCCCGATTAGATCATTTTATATTTTGTTTAATATAAGATTTCAGGGAAATAGTATCACATTTGTTCAATTTACGTGGCTCCTATTTCACGTAGCGCATTCGGCTAAGCGGCATATCAAAGCGCATGAAGTGGCGAATAAAATGCACTATTAAACTTCTAGGCTAGGGCGAACAGAGACCCGATCAGATCATTTTACATTATGGTTAATAGAAGAATTCAGCGAAATTCTATCACATTTGTTCAACTTACGTCGCTCCTATTTCAGATAGCGTATTGGGCTAAGCGGCATCACAAAGCGCATGAAATGGCGAGTGAAATGCACCATTAGACTTCTTTGGTAGGGCGAACAGAGACCCGATTAGATCATTTTACATTAAGGTTAATATAAGGATTCACGGAAATTCTATCACATTTGTTCAATTTACGTCGCTCCTATTTCAGATAGCGTTTTGGGTTATGCGGCATCTCAAAGCGCATGAAATGGCGAGTAAAATGCACTATTAAACTTCTGTGGTAGGGCGAACAGAGACCCGATTAGATCATTTTACATTAAGGTTAATATAAGGATTCACGGAAATTCTATCACTTTTGTTCAATTTACGTCGCTCCTATTTCAGACAGCGTATTGGGCTAAGCGGCCTCTCAAAGCGCATGAAATGGCGAGTAAAATGCGCTATTAAACTTTTAGGATAAGGCAAACGGAGACCCGATTAGATCATTTTATATTTTGTTTAATATAAGATTTCAGGGAAATTCTATCACATTTGTTCAATTTACGTCGCTCCTATTTGAGATAGCTTACTGGGGTAAGCGGCATCTGAAGGCGCATGAAATGACGAGTGAAATGCACTATTACACTTCTATGATAGAGCAATCAGAGACCCGATTAGATCATTTTATATTTTGTTTAATATAAGATTTCAGGGAAATTCTATCACATTTGTTCAATTTACGTCGCTCCTATTTCAGATAGCTTATTGGGCTAAGAGGCATCTCAAAGCGCATGAAATGACGAGTGAAATGCACTATTAAACTTCTAGGATAAGGCAAACAGAGACCCGATTAGATCATTTTATATTACGGTTAATATAAGAATTCAGCAAAATTCTATCACATTTGTTCAACTTACGTCGCTGCTATTTCAGATAGCGTACTGGGATAGGCGGCATCTTAAAGCGCGTGGAAGGGCGAGTAAAATGCACTATTAAACTTCTATGATAGGGCAATCAGAGTCCCGATTAGATCATCTTATATTTTGGTTAATATAAGAATTCAGCGAAATTCTATCACATTTGTTCAATTTACGTCGCTCCTATTTCAGATAGCTTATTGGGCTAAGAGGCATCTCAAAGCGCATGAAATGACGAGTGAAATGCACTATTAAACTTCTAGGATAAGGCAAACAGAGACCCGATTAGGTCATTTTATATTACGGTTAATATAAGAATTCAGCCTAATTCTATCACATTTGTTCAACTTACATCGCTCCTATTTCAGATAGCGTACTGGGCTGGGCGGCATCTTAAAGCGCGTGGAAGGGCGAGTAAAATGCACTATTAAACTTCTATGATAGGGCAATCAGAGTCCCGATTTGATCATTTTATATTTTGGTTAATATAAGAATTCAGGGAAATTCTATCACATTTGTTCAATTTACGTTGCTCCTATTTCAGATAGCTTATTGGTCTAAGAGGCATCTCAAAGCGCATGAAATGACGAGTGAAATGCACTATTAAACTTCTAGGATAAGGCAAACAGATACCCGATTAGATCATTTTATATTACGGTTAATATAAGAATTCAGCGTAATTCTATCACATTTGTTCAACTTACGTCGCTCCTATTTCAGATAGCGTACTGGGCTAGGCGGCATCTTAAAGCGCGTGGAATGGCGAGTAAAATGCACTATTAAACTTCTATGATAGGGCTATCAGAGACCCGATTAGATCATTTTATATTTTGGTTAATATAAGAATTCAGCGAAATTCTATCACATTCGTTCAATTTACGTCGCTCCTATTTCAGATAGCGTATTGGGCTAAGCGCCATCTCAAAGCGCATGAAATGGCGAGTAAAATGCACTATTAAACTTCTAGGGTAGGGCAAACAGAGACCCGATTAGATCATTTTATATTATGGTTAATTTAAGAATTCAGCCAAATTCTATCACATTTGTTCAATTTACATCGCTCCTATTTCAGATAGCGTACTGGGCTAGGCGGAATCTTAAAGCGCGTGGATTGGCGAGTAAAATGCACTATTAAACTTCTATGATAGAGCAATCTGAGACCCGATTGGATCATTTTATATTTCGGTTAATATAAGAATTCAGCGAAATTCTATCACAATTGTTCTATTTACGTCGCTCCTATTTCAGATAGCGTATTGGGCTAAGCGGCATCTCAAAGCGCATGAAATGGCGAGTGAAATGCACTATTAAACTTCTAGGGTGGGGCGAACAGAGACCCGATTAGATCATTTTACATTAAGGTTAATATAAGTATTCAGGGAAATTCTATCACATTTGTTCAATTTACGCCGCTCCTATTTCAGATATCGTACTGGGCTAAGCGGCATCTCAAAGCGCATGAAACGGCGAGTAAAATGCACTGCTAAACTTGTAGGGTAGGGCAAACAGAGACCCGATTAGATCATTTCATATTATGGTTTATTTAAGAATTCAGAAAAATTCTATCACATTTGTTCAATTTACGTGGCTCCTATTTCAGATTGGTTATTGGGCTAAGCGGTACCTCAAAGCGCATGAAATGACAAGTGAAATGCACTAGTAATCTTCTAGGGTAGGGCGAACAGAGACCCGATTAGATCATTTAGTATTATGGTTAATTTAAGAATTCAGCGAAATTCTATCAAATTTGTTCAATTTACGTCGCTCCAATTTCAGATAGCGTACTGGGCTAGGCGGCATCTTAAAGCGCATGAAATGACGAGTGATATGCACTATTAAACTTCTATGATAGGGCAATCAGAGACCCGACTAGATCATTTTATATTTTGGTTAATTTAAGAATTCAGCAAAATTCTATCACACTTGTTCAATTTACGTCGCTCCTATTTCAGATAGCGTACTGGGCTAGGCGGCATCTTAAAGCGCGTGAAATGGCCAGTAAAATGCACTATTAAACTTCTATGATAGGGCAATCAGAGACCCGATTAGATCATTTTATATTTTGGTTAATATAAGAATTCAGCGAAATTCTATAACATTTGTTCAATTTACGTCGCTCCTATTTCAGATAGCGTATTGGGCTAAGCGCCATCTCAAAGCGCATGAAATGGCGAGCAATGTGCACTATTAAACTTCAAGGGTAGGGCGAACAATGACCCGATTAGATCATTTTACATTAAGGTTAATATATTAATTCAGCGTAATTCTATCACATTTGTTCAACTTACGTCGCTCCTATTTCAGATAGCGTACTGGGCTAGGCTGCATCTCAAAGCGCATGAAATGACGAGTGAAATGCACTATTAAACTTCTATGATAGGGCAGACAGAGACCCGATTAGATCATTTTGTATTATGGTTAATTTAAGAATTCAGCGAAATTCTATCACATTTGTTCAATTTACGTCGCTCCTATTGCAGATAGCGTATTGGGCTAAGCGGCATCTCAAAGCACATGAAATGGCGAGTAAAATGCACTATTAAACTTCTAGGGTAAGGCAAACAGAGACCCGATTAGATCATTTTATATTACTGTTAATATAAGAATTCAGCGTAATTCTATCACATTTGTTGAACTTGCGTCGCTCCTATTTCAGATAGCGTACTGGGCTAGGCGGCATCTTAAAGCGCGTGGAAGGGCGAGTAAAATGCACTACTAAACTTCTATGATACGGCAATCAGAGTCCCGATTAGATCATTTTATATTTTGGTTAATATAAGAATTCAGCGAAATCCTATCACATTTGTTCAATTTACGTTGCTCCTATTTCAGATAGCGTATTGGGCTAAGCGGCATCTCAAAGCGCATGAAATGACGAGTGAAATGCACTATTAAACTTCTAGGGTTTGGCGAACAAAGACCCGATTAGATAATTTTACAAAAAGATTATTATAAGAATTCAGCGAAATTCTATCACATTTGTTCAATTTACGTCGCTCCTATTTCAGATAGCGTATTGGGCCAATCGGCATCTCAAAGCGCATGAAATGACGAGTGAAAGGCACTATTAAACTTCTAGGGTAGGGCGAACAGAGAACCGATTAGATCATTTTACATTAGGGTTAATATAAGAATTCAGGGTAATTCTATCACGTTTGTTCAATGTACGTCGCTCCTATTTCAGATAGCGTACTGGGCTAGGCGGCATCTTAAAGTACGTGGAAGGGCGAGTAAAATGCACTACCAAACTTCTAGGGTAGGGCAAACAGAGACCCGATTAGTTCATTTCATATTATGGTTTATTTAAGAATTCAGCGAAACTCTATCATATTTGTTCAATTTACCTCGCTCCTATTTCAGATAGCGTATTTGGCTAAGCCGGATCTCAAAGCGCATGAAATGGCGACTAAAATGCACTATTAAACTTCTAGGGTAGGGCAAACAGAGACCCGATTAGATCATTTTATATAACGGTTAATATAAGAATTCAGCCAAATTCTATCACATTTGTTCAACTTACGTCGCTCCTATTTCAGATAGCATACTGGGCTGGGCGGCATCTTAAAGCGCGTGGAAGGGCGAGTAAAATGCACTATTAAACTTCTATGATAGGGCAATCAGAGTCCCGATTAGATCATTTTATATTTTGTTTAATATAAGATTTCAGGGAAATAGTATCACATTTGTTCAATTTACGTCGCTCCTATTTCACGTAGCGCATTCGGCTAAGCGGCATATCAAAGCGCATGAAGTGGCGAATAAAATGCACTATTAAACTTCTAGGCTAGGGCGAACAGAGACCCGATCAGATCATTTTACATTATGGTTAATAGAAGAATTCAGCGTAATTCTATCACATTTGTTCAAGTTACGTCGCTCCGATTTCAGATAGCGTACTGGGCTAGGCGGCATCTTAAAGCGCGTGGAATGGCGAGTAAAATGCACTACTAATCTTCTATGATAGGGCAATCAGAGACCCGATTAGATCATTTTATATTTTGATTAATTTAAGAATTCAGCAAAATTCTATCACATTTGTTCAACTTACGTCGCTCCTATTTCATATAGCGTATTCGGCTAAGCGGCATATCAAAGCGCATGAAGTGGCGAATAAAATGCACTATTAAACTTCTAGACTAGGGCGAACAGAGACCCGATCAGATCATTTTACATTATGGTTAATAGAAGAATTCAGCGAAATTCTATCACATTTGTTCAACTTACGTCGCTCCTATTTCAGATAGCGTATTGGGCTAAGCGGCATCACAAAGCGCATGAAATGGCGAGTGAAATGCACCATTAGACTTCTATGGTAGGGCGAACAGAGACCCGATTAGATCATTTTACATTAAGGTTAATATAAGGATTCACGGAAATTCTATCACATTTGTACAATTTACGTCGCTCCTATTTCAGACAGCGTATTGGGCTATGCTGCATCTCAAAGCGCATGAAATGGCGAGTAAAATGCACTATTATACTTCTTGGGTAGGGCAAACAGAGACCCGATAAGATCATTTTATATTATGGTTAATTTAAGAATTCAGCGAAATTCTATCACATTTGTTCAATTTACGTCGCTCCTATTTCAGATAGCGTATTGGGCTAAGCGGCATCTCAAAGCGCATGAAATGACGAGTGAAATGCACTATTAAACTTCTATGATAGGGCAGACAGAGACCCGATTAGATCATTTTATATTATGGTTAATTTAAGAATTCAGCGAAATTCTATCACATTTGTTCAATTTACGTCGCTCCTATTGCAGATAGCGTATTGGGCTAAGCGGCATCTCAATGCGCATGAAATGGCGAGTAAAATGCACTATAAAACTTCTAGGGTAGGGCAAACAGAGACCCCATTAGATCATTTTATATTATGGTTAATTTAAGAATTCAGCCAAATTCTATCACATTTATTCAATTTACGTCGCTCCTATTTCAGATAGCGTACTGGGCTAAGCGGCATCTCAATGCGCATGAAATGACGAGTGAAATGCAGTATTGAACTTCTAGGGTAGGGAGAACAGAGACCCGATTAGATCATTTTACATTAAGGTTAATATAAGAATTCAGGGAAATTCTATCACATTTGTTCAATTTACGTCGCTCCTATTTCAGATAGCGTATTGGGCTAAGCGGCATCTCAAAGCGCATGAAATGACGAGTGAAAGGCACTCTTAAACTTCTAGGGAAGGGCAAACAGAGACCCGATAATATGATTTTATATTATGGTTAATTTAAGAATTCAGCCAAATTCTATCACATCTGTTCAATTTACGTCGCTCCTATTTCAGATAGCGTATTGGGCTAAGCGCCATCTCAAAGCGCATGATATGGCGAGTAAAATGCACTATTAAACATCTAGGGTAGGGCAAACAGAGACCCGATTAGATCATTTTATATTATGGTTAATTTAAGAATTCAGCGTAATTCTATCACATTTGTTCAACATACGTCGCTCCTATTTCTGATAGTGTACTGGGCTAGGCGGCATCTTAAAGCACGTGGAAGGGCGAGTAAAATGCACTACTAAACTTCTATGATAGGGCAATCAGAGTCCCATTTAGATCATTTTATATTTTGTTTAATATAAGATTTCAGGGAAATTCTATCACATTTGTTCAATTTACGTCGCTCCTATTTCAGATAGCGTATTGGGCTAAGCGGCATCTCAAAGGGCATGAAATGGCGAGTAAAATGCACTATTAAACTTATAGGGTACGGCAAACAGAGACCCGATTAGATCATATTACATTATGGTTAATTTACGAATTCAGCAAAATTCTATCACATTTGTTCAATTTACATCGCTCCTATTTCAGATATCGTATTGGGCTAAGCGGCAACTCAAAGCGCATGAAATGACGAGTGAAATGCAGTATTAAACTTCTAGGGTAGGGAGAACAGAGACCCGATTAGATCATTTTACATTAAGGTTAATATAAGAATTCAGGGAAATTCTATCACATTTGTTCAATTTACGTCGCTCCTATTTCAGATAGCGTATTGGGCTAAGCGGCATCTCAAAGCGCATGAAATGGCGAGTAAAATGCACTGCTAAACTTGTAGGGTAGGGCAAACAGAGACCCGATTAGATCATTTTATATTATAGTTAATTTAAGATGTCAGCAAAATTCTGTCACATTTGTTCAATTTACGTCGCTCCAATTTCAGATAGCGTACTGGGTTAGGCGGCATCTTAAAGCGCGTGGAATGGTGATCAAAATGCACTATTAAACTTCTATGATATGGCAATCAGAGACCCGACTAGATAATATTATATTTTGGTTAATATAAGAATTCAGCTAAATTCTATCACAATTGTTCAATTTACGTCGCTACTATTTCAGATAGCGTATTGGGCTAAGCGGCATCTCAAAGCGCATGAAATGACGAGTGAAAGGCACTCTTAAACTTCTAGGGTAGGGTGAACAGAGAACCGATTAGATCATTTTATATTACGGTTAATATAAGAATTCAGCGTAATTCTATCACATTTGTTCAACTTACGTCGCTCCTACTTCAGATAGCGTACTGGGCTCGGCGGCATCTTAAAGCGCAAGAAATGGCGAGTAAAATGCACTACTAAACTGCTAGGGTAGGGCAAACAGAGACCCGATAAGATGATTTTATATTATGGTTAATTTAAGAATTCAGCCAAATTCTATGACATTTGTTCAATTTACGTCGCTCCTATTTCAGATAGCGTATTGGGCTAAGCGCCATCTCAAAGCGCATGAAATGGCGAGTAAAATGCACTATTAAACTTCTAGGGTAGGGCAAACAGAGACCCGATAAGATGATTTTATATTATGGTTAATTTAAGAATTCAGCGAAACTGTATCATATTTGTTCAATTTACGTCGCTCCTATTTCAGATAGCGTATTGGGCTAAGCGGCATCTCAATGCGCATGAAATGGCGAGTAAAATGCACTATTAAACTTCTAGGATAAGGCAAACAGGGACCCGATTAGATCATTTTATATTATGGTTAATTTAAGAATTCAGCCAAATTCTATCACATTTGTCCAATTTACGTCGCTCCTATTTCAGATAGCGTACTGGGCTAGGCGGAATCTTAAAGCGCGTGGATTGGCGAGTAAAATGCACTAGTAAACTTCTATGATAGGGCAATCAGAGACCCGATTAGATCATTTTATATTTTGGTTAATATAAGAATTCAGCGAAATTCTATCACAATTGTTCTATTTACGTCGCTCCTATTTCAGATAGCGTATTGGGCTAAGCGGCATCTCAAAGCATATGAAATGGCGAGTGAAATGCACTATTACACTTCTAGGGTAGGGCGAACAGAGACCCGATTAGATCATTTTACATTAAGGTTAATATAAGTATTCAGGGAAATTCTATCACATTTGTTCAATTTACGTCGCTTCTATTTCAGATAGCGTGTTGGGCTAAGCGGCATCTCAAAGAGCATGAAATGGCGAGTAAAATGCACTGTTAAACTTCTAGGGTAGGGCAAACAGAGACCCGATTAGATCATTTTATATTATGGTTAATTTAAGAATTCAGCCAAATTCTATCACATTTGTTCAATTTACGTCGCTACTATTTCAGATAGCGTATTGGGCTAAGCGGCATCTCAAAGCGCATGAAATGACGAGTGAAAGGCACTCTTAAACTTCTAGGGTAGGGTGAACAGAGAACCGATTAGATCATTTTATATTACGGTTAATATAAGAATTCAGCGTAATTCTATCACATTTGTTCAACTTACGTCGCTCCTACTTCAGATAGCGTACTGGGCTCGGCGGCATCTTAAAGCGCAAGAAGTGGCGAGTAAAATGCACTACTAAACTGCAAGGGTAGGGCAAACAGAGACCCGATAAGATGATTTTATATTATGGTTAATTTAAGAATTCAGCCAAATTCTATGACATTTGTTCAATTTACGTCGCTCCTATTTCAGATAGCGTATTGGGCTAAGCGCCATCTCAAAGCGCATGAAATGGCGAGTAAAATGCACTATTAACCTTCTAGGGTAGGGCAAACAGAGACCCGATAAGATGATTTTATATTATGGTTAATTTAAGAATTCAGCGAAACTGTATCATATTTGTTCAATTTACGTCGCTCCTATTTCAGATAGCGTATTGGGCTAAGCGGCATCTCAATGCGCATGAAATGGCGAGTAAAATGCACTATTAAACTTCTAGGATAAGGCAAACAGGGACCCGATTAGATCATTTTATATTATGGTTAATTTAAGAATTCAGCCAAATTCTATCACATTTGTTCAATTTACGTCGCTCCTATTTCAGATAGCGTACTGGGCTAGGCGGAATCTTAAAGCGCGTGGATTGGCGAGTAAAATGCACTATTAAACTTCTATGATAGGGCAATCAGAGACCCGATTAGATCATTTTATATTTTGGTTAATATAAGAATTCAGCGAAATTCTATCACAATTGTTCTATTTACGTCGCTCCTATTTCAGATAGCGTATTGGGCTAAGCGGCATCTCAAAGCATATGAAATGGCGAGTGAAATGCACTATTACACTTCTAGGGTAGGGCGAACAGAGACCCGATTAGATCATTTTACATTAAGGTTAATATAAGTATTCAGGGAAATTCTATCACATTTGTTCAATTTACGTCGCTTCTATTTCAGATAGCGTGTTGGGCTAAGCGGCATCTCAAAGCGCATGAAATGGCGAGTAAAATGCACTGTTAAACTTCTAGGGTAGGGCAAACAGAGACCCGATTAGATCATTTTATATTATGGTTAATTTAAGAATTCAGCCAAATTCTATCACATTTGTTCAATTTACGTCGCTCCTATTGCAGATAGCGTATTGGGCTAAGCGGCATCACAAAGCGCATGAAATGACGAGTGAAATGCGCTTGTAATCTGCTAGGGTAGGGCGAACAGAGACCCGATTAGATCATTTTATATTACGGTTAATATAAGAATGCAGCGTAATTCTATCGCATTTGTTCAACATACGTCGCTCCTATTTCAGATAGTGTACTGGGCTAGGCGGCATCTTAAAGCACGTGGAAGGGCGAGTAAAATGCACTACTAAACTTCTATGATAGGGCAATCAGAGTCCCGTTTAGATCATTTTATATTTTGTTTAATATAAGATTTCAGGGAAATTCTATCACATTTGTTCAATTTACGTCGCTCCTATTTCAGATAGCGTATTGGGCTAAGCGGCATCTCAAAGCGCATGAAATGGCGAGTAAAAGGCACTATTAAACTTCTAGGGTAGGGCAAACAGAGACCCGATTAGATCATTTTATATTATGGTTAATTTAAGAATTCAGCCAAATTCTATCACATTTGTTCAATTTACGTCGCTCCTATTTCAGATAGCGTACTGGGCTAGGCGGAATCTTAATGCGCGTGGATTGTCGAGTAAAATGCACTATTAAACTTCTATGATAGGGCAATCAGAGACCCGATTAGATCATTTTACATTAAGGTTAATATAAGTATTCAGGGAAATTCTATCACATTTGTTCAATTTACGTCGCTCGTATTTCAGATAGCGTATTGGGCTAAGCGGCATCTCAAAGCGCATGAAATGGCGAGTAAAATGCACTGTTAAACTTCTAGGGTAGGGCAAACAGAGACCCGATTAGATCATTTTATATTATGGTTAATTTAAGAATTCAGCCAAATTCTATCACATTTGTTCAATTTACGTCGCTACTATTTCAGATAGCGTATTGGGCTAAGCGCCATCTCAAAGCGCATGAAATGGCGAGTAAAATGCACTATTAAACTTCTAGGGTAGGGCACACAGAGACCCGATTAGATCATTTTATATTATGGTTAATATAAGAATTCAGCCAAATTCTATCACATTTGTTCAATTTACGTCGCTACTATTTCAGATAGCGTACTGGGCTAGGCGGAATCTTAAAGCGCGTGGATTGGCGAGTAAAATGCACTATTAAACTTCTATGATAGGGCAATCAGAGACCCGATTAGATCATTTTATATTTTGGTTAATATAAGAATTCAGCGAAATTCTATCACAATTGTTCTATTTACGTCGCTCCTATTTCAGATAGCGTATTGGGCTAAGCGGCATCTCAAAGCATATGAAATGGCGAGTGAAATGCACTATTACACTTCTAGGGTAGGGCGAACAGAGACCCGATTAGATCATTTTACATTAAGGTTAATATAAGTATTCAGGGAAATTCTATCACATTTGTTCAATTTACGTCGCTCCTATTTCAGATAGCGTATTGGGCTAAGCGGCATCTCAAAGCGCATGAAATGGCGAGTAAAATGCACTGTTAAACTTCTAGGGTAGGGCAAACAGAGACCCGATTAGATCATTTTATATTATGGTTAATTTAAGAATTCAGCCGAATTCTATCACATTTGTTCAATTTACGTCGCTCCTATTGCAGATACCGTATTGGGCTAAGCGGCATCTCAAAGCGCATGAAATGACGAGTGAAATGCCCTTGTAATCTTCTAGGGTAGGGCGAACAGAGACCCGATTAGATCATTTTATATTACTGTTAATATAAGAATTCAGCATAATTCTATCACATTTGTTCAACATACGTCGCTCCCATTTCAGATAGTGTACTGGGCTAGGCGGCATCTTAAAGCACGTGGAAGGGCGAGTAAAATGCACTACTAAACTTCTATGATAGGGCAATCAGAGTCCCGTTTAGATCATTTTATATTTTGTTTAATATAAGATTTCAGGGAAATTCTATCACATTTGTTCAATTTACGTCGCTCCTATGTCAGATAGCGTATTGGGCTAAGCGGCATCTCAAAGCGCATGAAATGGCGAGTAAAATGCACTATTAAACTTATAGGGTAGGGCAAACAGAGACCCGATTAGATCATATTATATTATGGTTAATTTACGAATTCAGCAAAATTCTATCACATTTGTTCAATTTACATCGCTCCTATTTCAGATATCGTATTGGGCTAAGCGGCAACTCAAAGCGCATGAAATGACGAGTGAAATGCAGTATTAAACTTCGAGGGTAGGGAGAGCAGAGACCCGATTAGATCATTTTACATTAAGGTTAATATAAGAATTCAGGGAAATTCTATCACATTTGTTCAATTTACGTCGCTCCTATTTCAGATAGCGTATTGGGCTAAGCGGCATCTCAAAGCGCATGAAATGGCGAGTAAAATGCACTGCTAAACTTGTAGGGTAGGTCAAACAGAGACCCGATTAGATCATTTTATATTATAGTTAATTTAAGATGTCAGCAAAATTCTGTCACATTTGTTCAATTTACGTCGTTCCAATTTCAGATAGCGTACTGGGTTAGGCGGCATCTTAAAGCGCGTGGAATGGCGATCAAAATGCACTATTAAACTTCTATGATAGGGCAATCAGAGACCCGTTTAGATCATTTTATATTTTGGTTAATATAAGAATTCAGGGAAATTCTATCACATTTGTTCAATTTACGTCGCTCCTATTTCAGATAGCGTATTGGGCTAAGCGGCATCTCAAAGCGCATGAAATGGCGAGTAAAATGCACTGCTAAACTTGTAGGGTAGGGCAAACAGAGACCCGATTAGATCATTTTATATTATGGTTAATTTAAGATGTCAGCAAAATTCTGTCACATTTGTTCAATTTACGTCGCTCCAATTTCAGATAGCATACTGGGCTAGGCGGCATCTTAAAGCGCGTGGAATGGCGATCAAAATGCACTATTAAACTTCTATGATAGGGCAATCAGAGACCCGACTAGATCATTTTATATTTTGGTTAATATAAGAATTCAGCGAAATTCTATCAGAATTGTTCAATATACGTCGCTCCTACTTCAGATAGCGTACTGGGCTCGGCGGCATCTTAAAGCGCAAGAAATGGCGAGTAAAATGCACTATTAAACTTCTACGGTAGGGCAAACAGAGACCCGATAAGATGATTTTATATTATGGTTAATTTAAGAATTCAGAGAAACTGTATCATATTTGTTCAATTTACGTCGCTCCTATTTCAGATAGCGTATTGGGCTAAGCGGCATCTCAATGCGCATGAAATGGCGAGTAAAATGCACTATTAAACTTCTAGGATAAGGCAAACAGGGACCCGATTAGATCATTTTATATTTTGTTTAATATAAGATTTCAGGGAAATTCTATCACATTTGTTCAACTTACGTCGCTCCTATTTCAGATAGCGTATTGGGCTAAGCGGCATCACAAAGCGCATGAAATGGCGAGTGAAATGCACCATTAGACTTCTATGGTAGGGCGAACAGAGACCCGATTAGATCATTTTACATTAAGGTTAATATAAGGATTCACGGAAATTCTATCACATTTGTACAATTTACGTCGCTCCTATTTCAGACAGCGTATTGGGCTATGCGGCATCTCAAAGCGCATGAAATGGCGAGTAAAATGCACTATTATACTTCTAGGGTAGGGCAAACAGAGACCCGATAAGATCATTTTATATTATGGTTAATTTAAGAATTCAGCGAAATTCTATCACATTTGTTCAATTTACGTCGCTCCTATTTCAGATAGCGTATTGGGCTAAGCGGCATCTCAAAGCGCATGAAATGACGAGTGAAATGCACTATTAAACTTCTATGATAGGGCAGACAGAGACCCGATTAGATCATTTTATATTATGGTTAATTTAAGAATTCAGCGAAATTCTATCACATTTGTTCAATTTACGTCGCTCCTATTGCAGATAGCGTATTGGGCTAAGCGGCATCTCAATGCGCATGAAATGGCGAGTAAAATGCACTATAAAACTTCTAGGGTAGGGCAAACAGAGACCCCATTAGATCATTTTATATTATGGTTAATTTAAGAATTCAGCCAAATTCTATCACATTTATTCAATTTACGTCGCTCCTATTTCAGATAGCGTACTGGGCTAAGCGGCATCTCAATGCGCATGAAATGACGAGTGAAATGCAGTATTGAACTTCTAGGGTAGGGAGAACAGAGACCCGATTAGATCATTTTACATTAAGGTTAATATAAGAATTCAGGGAAATTCTATCACATTTGTTCAATTTACGTCGCTCCTATTTCAGATAGCGTATTGGGCTAAGCGGCATCTCAAAGCGCATGAAATGACGAGTGAAAGGCACTCTTAAACTTCTAGGGTAGGGTGAACAGAGAACCGATTAGATCATTTTATATTACGGTTAATATAAGAATTCAGCGTAATTCTATCACATTTGTTCAACTTACGTCGCTCCTACTTCAGATAGCGTACTGGGCTCGGCGGCATCTTAAAGCGCAAGAAATGGCGAGTAAAATGCACTATTAAACTTCTAGGGAAGGGCAAACAGAGACCCGATAAGATGATTTTATATTATGGTTAATTTAAGAATTCAGCCAAATTCTATCACATCTGTTCAATTTACGTCGCTCCTATTTCAGATAGCGTATTGGGCTAAGCGCCATCTCAAAGCGCATGATATGGCGAGTAAAATGCACTATTAAACTTCTAGGGTAGGGCAAACAGAGACCCGATTAGATCATTTTATATTATGGTTAATTTAAGAATTCAGCGTAATTCTATCACATTTGTTCAACATACGTCGCTCCTATTTCTGATAGTGTACTGGGCTAGGCGGCATCTTAAAGCACGTGGAAGGGCGAGTAAAATGCACTACTAAACTTCTATGATAGGGCAATCAGAGTCCCATTTAGATCATTTTATATTTTGTTTAATATAAGATTTCAGGGAAATTCTATCACATTTGTTCAATTTACGTCGCTCCTATTTCAGATCGCGTATTGGGCTAAGCGGCATCTCAAAGGGCATGAAATGGCGAGTAAAATAAACTATTAAACTTATAGGGTACGGCAAACAGAGACCCGATTAGATCATATTACATTATGGTTAATTTACGAATTCAGCAAAATTCTATCACATTTGTTCAATTTACATCGCTCCTATTTCAGATATCGTATTGGGCTAATCGGCAACTCAAAGCGCATGAAATGACGAGTGAAATGCAGTATTAAACTTCTAGGGTAGGGAGAACAGAGACCCGATTAGATCATTTTACATTAAGGTTAATATAAGAATTCAGGGAAATTCTATCACATTTGTTCAATTTACGTCGCTCCTATTTCAGATAGCGTATTGGGCTAAGCGGCATCTCAAAGCGCATGAAATGGCGAGTAAAATGCACTGCTAAACTTGTAGGGTAGGGCAAACAGAGACCCGATTAGATCATTTTATATTATAGTTAATTTAAGATGTCAGCAAAATTCTGTCACATTTGTTCAATTTACGTCGCTCCAATTTCAGATAGCGTACTGGGTTAGGCGGCATCTTAAAGCGCGTGGAATGGTGATCAAAATGCACTATTAAACTTCTATGATATGGCAATCAGAGACCCGACTAGATAATTTTATATTTTGGTTAATATAAGAATTCAGCTAAATTCTATCACAATTGTTCAATTTACGTCGCTACTATTTCAGATAGCGTATTGGGCTAAGCGGCATCTCAAAGCGCATGAAATGACGAGTGAAAGGCACTCTTAAACTTCTAGGGTAGGGTGAACATAGAACCGATTAGATCATTTTATATTACGGTTAATATAAGAATTCAGCGTAATTCTATCACATTTGTTCAACTTACGTCGCTCCTACTTCAGATAGCGTACTGGGCTCGGCGGCATCTTAAAGCGCAAGAAATGGCGAGTAAAATGCACTACTAAACTGCAAGGGTAGGGCAAACAGAGACCCGATAAGATGATTTTATATTATGGTTAATTTAAGAATTCAGCCAAATTCTATGACATTTGTTCAATTTACGTCGCTCCTATTTCAGATAGCGTATTGGGCTAAGCGCCATCTCAAAGCGCATGAAATGGCGAGTAAAATGCACTATTAACCTTCTAGGGTAGGGCAAACAGAGACCCGATAAGATGATTTTATATTATGGTTAATTTAAGAATTCAGCGAAACTGTATCATATTTGTTCAATTTACGTCGCTCCTATTTCAGATAGCGTATTGGGCTAAGCGGCATCTCAATGCGCATGAAATGGCGAGTAAAATGCACTATTAAACTTCTAGGATAAGGCAAACAGGGACCCGATTAGATCATTTTATATTATGGTTAATTTAAGAATTCAGCCAAATTCTATCACATTTGTTCAATTTACGTCGCTCCTATTTCAGATAGCGTACTGGGCTAGGCGGAATCTTAAAGCGCGTGGATTGGCGAGTAAAATGCACTATTAAACTTCTATGATACGGCAATCAGAGACCCGATTAGATCATTTTATATTTTGGTTAATATAAGAATTCAGCGAAATTCTATCACAATTGTTCTATTTACGTCGCTCCTATTTCAGATAGCGTATTGGGCTAAGCGGCATCTCAAAGCATATGAAATGGCGAGTGAAATGCACTATTACACTTCTAGGGTAGGGCGAACAGAGACCCGATTAGATCATTTTACATTAAGGTTAATATAAGTATTCAGGGAAATTCTATCACATTTGTTCAATTTACGTCGCTTCTATTTCAGATAGCGTGTTGGGCTAAGCGGCATCTCAAAGCGCATGAAATGGCGAGTAAAATGCACTGTTAAACTTCTAGGGTAGGGCAAACAGAGACCCGATTAGATCATTTTATATTATGGTTAATTTAAGAATTCAGCCAAATTCTATCACATTTGTTCAATTTACGTCGCTCCTATTGCAGATAGCGTATTGGGCTAAGCGGCATCACAAAGCGCATGAAATGACGAGTGAAATGCGCTTGTAATCTGCTAGGGTAGGGCGAACAGAGACCCGATTAGATCATTTTATATTACGGTTAATATAAGAATGCAGCGTAATTCTATCGCATTTGTTCAACATACGTCGCTCCTATTTCAGATAGTGTACTGGGCTAGGCGGCATCTTAAAGCACGTGGAAGGGCGAGTAAAATGCACTACTAAACTTCTATGATAGGGCAATCAGAGTCCCGTTTAGATCATTTTATATTTTGTTTAATATAAGATTTCAGGGAAATTCTATCACATTTGTTCAATTTACGTCGCTCCTATTTCAGATAGCGTATTGGGCTAAGCGGCATCTCAAAGCGCATGAAATGGCGAGTAAAAGGCACTATTAAACTTCTAGGGTAGGGCAAACAGAGACCCGATTAGATCATTTTATATTATGGTTAATTTAAGAATTCAGCCAAATTCTATCACATTTGTTCAATTTACGTCGCTCCTATTTCAGATAGCGTACTGGGCTAGGCGGAATCTTAATGCGCGTGGATTGTCGAGTAAAATGCACTATTAAACTTCTATGATAGGGCAATCAGAGACCCGATTAGATCATTTTACATTAAGGTTAATATAAGTATTCAGGGAAATTCTATCACATTTGTTCAATTTACGTCGCTCGTATTTCAGATAGCGTATTGGGCTAAGCGGCATCTCAAAGCGCATGAAATGGCGAGTAAAATGCACTGTTAAACTTCTAGGGTAGGGCAAACAGAGACCCGATTAGATCATTTTATATTATGGTTAATTTAAGAATTCAGCCAAATTCTATCACATTTGTTCAATTTACGTCGCTACTATTTCAGATAGCGTATTGGGCTAAGCGCCATCTCAAAGCGCATGAAATGGCGAGTAAAATGCACTATTAAACTTCTAGGGTAGGGCACACAGAGACCCGATTAGATCATTTTATATTATGGTTAATATAAGAATTCAGGCAAATTCTATCACATTTGTTCAAATTACGTCGCTACTATTTCAGATAGCGTACTGGGCTAGGCGGAATCTTAAAGCGCGTGGATTGGCGAGTAAAATGCACTATTAAACTTCTATGATAGGGCAATCAGAGACCCGATTAGATCATTTTATATTTTGGTTAATATAAGAATTCAGCGAAATTCTATCACAATTGTTCTATTTACGTCGCTCCTATTTCAGATAGCGTATTGGGCTAAGCGGCATCTCAAAGCATATGAAATGGCGAGTGAAATGCACTATTACACTTCTAGGGTAGGGCGAACAGAGACCCGATTAGATCATTTTACATTAAGGTTAATATAAGTATTCAGGGAAATTCTATCACATTTGTTCAATTTACGTCGCTCCTATTTCAGATAGCGTATTGGGCTAAGCGGCATCTCAAAGCGCATGAAATGGCGAGTAAAATGCACTGTTAAACTTCTAGGGTAGGGCAAACAGAGACCCGATTAGATCATTTTATATTATGGTTAATTTAAGAATTCAGCCGAATTCTATCACATTTGTTCAATTTACGTCGCTCCTATTGCAGATAGCGTATTGGGCTAAGCGGCATCTCAAAGCGCATGAAATGACGAGTGAAATGCCCTTGTAATCTTCTAGGGTAGGGCGAACAGAGACCCGATTAGATCATTTTATATTACTGTTAATATAAGAATTCAGCGTAATTCTATCACATTTGTTCAACATACGTCGCTCCCATTTCAGATAGTGTACTGGGCTAGGCGGCATCTTAAAGCACGTGGAAGGGCGAGTAAAATGCACTACTAAACTTCTATGATAGGGCAATCAGAGTCCCGTTTAGATCATTTTATATTTTGTTTAATATAAGATTTCAGGGAAATTCTATCACATTTGTTCAATTTACGTCGCTCCTATGTCAGATAGCGTATTGGGCTAAGCGGCATCTCAAAGCGCATGAAATGGCGAGTAAAATGCACTGCTAAACTTGTAGGGTAGGTCAAACAGAGACCCGATTAGATCATTTTATATTATAGTTAATTTAAGATGTCAGCAAAATTCTGTCACATTTGTTCAATTTACGTCGTTCCAATTTCAGATAGCGTACTGGGTTAGGCGGCATCTTAAAGCGCGTGGAATGGCGATCAAAATGCACTATTAAACTTCTATGATAGGGCAATCAGAGACCCGATTAGATCATTTTATATTTTGGTTAATATAAGAATTCAGGGAAATTCTATCACATTTGTTCAATTTACGTCGCTCCTATTTCAGATAGCGTATTGGGCTAAGCGGCATCTCAAAGCGCATGAAATGGCGAGTAAAAGGCACTATTAAACTTCTAGGGTAGGGCAAACAGAGACCCGATTAGATCATTTTATATTATGGTTAATTTAAGAATTCAGCCAAATTCTATCACATTTGTTCAATTTACGTCGCTCCTATTTCAGATAGCGTACTGGGCTAGGCGGAATCTCAAAGCGCATGAAATGGCGAGTAAAATGCACTGTTAAACTTCTAGGGTAGGGCAAACAGAGACCCGATTAGATCATTTTACATTAAGGTTAATATAAGTATTCAGGGAAATTCTATCACATTTGTTCAATTTACGTCGCTTCTATTTCAGATAGCGTGTTGGGCTAAGCGGCATCTCAAAGCGCATGAAATGGCGAGTAAAATGCACTGTTAAACTTCTAGGGTAGGGCAAACAGAGACCCGATTAGATCATTTTATATTATGGTTAATTTAAGAATTCAGCCAAATTCTATCACATTTGTTCAATTTACGTCGCTCCTATTGCAGATAGCGTATTGGGCTAAGCGGCATCACAAAGCGCATGAAATGACGAGTGAAATGCGCTTGTAATCTGCTAGGGTAGGGCGAACAGAGACCCGATTAGATCATTTTATATTACGGTTAATATAAGAATGCAGCGTAATTCTATCGCATTTGTTCAACATACGTCGCTCCTATTTCAGATAGTGTACTGGGCTAGGCGGCATCTTAAAGCACGTGGAAGGGCGAGTAAAATGCACTACTAAACTTCTATGATAGGGCAATCAGAGTCCCGTTTAGATCATTTTATATTTTGTTTAATATAAGATTTCAGGGAAATTCTATCACATTTGTTCAATTTACGTCGCTCCTATTTCAGATAGCGTATTGGGCTAAGCGGCATCTCAAAGCGCATGAAATGGCGAGTAAAAGGCACTATTAAACTTCTAGGGTAGGGCAAACAGAGACCCGATTAGATCATTTTATATTATGGTTAATTTAAGAATTCAGCCAAATTCTATCACATTTGTTCAATTTACGTCGCTCCTATTTCAGATAGCGTACTGGGCTAGGCGGAATCTCAAAGCGCATGAAATGGCGAGTAAAATGCACTGTTAAACTTCTAGGGTAGGGCAAACAGAGACCCGATTAGATCATTTTATATTATGGTTAATTTAAGAATTCAGCCAAATTCTATCACATTTGTTCAATTTACGTCGCTACTATTTCAGATAGCGTATTGGGCTAAGCGCCATCTCAAAGCGCATGAAATGGCGAGTAAAATGCACTATTAAACTTCTAGGGTAGGGCACACAGAGACCCGATTAGATCATTTTATATTATGGTTAATATAAGAATTCAGGCAAATTCTATCACATTTGTTCAATTTACGTCGCTACTATTTCAGATAGCGTACTGGGCTAGGCGGAATCTTAAAGCGCGTGGATTGGCGAGTAAAATGCACTATTAAACTTCTATGATAGGGCAATCAGAGACCCGATTAGATCATTTTATATTTTGGTTAATATAAGAATTCAGCGAAATTCTATCACAATTGTTCTATTTACGTCGCTCCTATTTCAGATAGCGTATTGGGCTAAGCGGCATCTCAAAGCATATGAAATGGCGAGTGAAATGCACTATTACACTTCTAGGGTAGGGCGAACAGAGACCCGATTAGATCATTTTACATTAAGGTTAATATAAGTATTCAGGCAAATTCTATCACATTTGTTCAATTTACGTCGCTCCTATTTCAGATAGCGTATTGGGCTAAGCGGCATCTCAAAGCGCATGAAATGGCGAGTAAAATGCACTGTTAAACTTCTAGGGTAGGGCAAACAGAGACCCGATTAGATCATTTTATATTATGGTTAATTTAAGAATTCAGCCGAATTCTATCACATTTGTTCAATTTACGTCGCTCCTATTGCAGATAGCGTATTGGGCTAAGCGGCATCTCAAAGCGCATGAAATGACGAGTGAAATGCCCTTGTAATCTTCTAGGGTAGGGCGAACAGAGACCCGATTAGATCATTTTATATTACTGTTAATATAAGAATTCAGCGTAATTCTATCACATTTGTTCAACATACGTCGCTCCCATTTCAGATAGTGTACTGGGCTAGGCGGCATCTTAAAGCACGTGGAAGGGCGAGTAAAATGCACTACTAAACTTCTATGATAGGGCAATCAGAGTCCCGTTTAGATCATTTTATATTTTGTTTAATATAAGATTTCAGGGAAATTCTATCACATTTGTTCAATTTAGGCCGCTCCTATTTCAGATAGCGTATTGGGCTAAGCGGCATCTCAAAGCGCATGAAATGTCGAATAAAATGCACTATTAAACTTCTAGACTAGGGCAAACAGAGACCCGATTAGATCATTTTACATTAAGGTTAATATAAGAATTCAGGGAAATTCTATCATATTTGTTCAATTTACGTCGCTCCTATTTCAGATAGCGTATTGGGCTGAGCGGCATCTCAAAACGCATGAAATGGCTAGTAAAATGCACTATCAAACTTCTAGGGTAAGGGAAAGGGAGACCCGATTACATCAATTTATATTACGGTTAATATAAGAATTAAGCGTAATTCTATCACATTTGTTCAATTTACGTCGCTCCTATTTAAGATAGCGTACTGGGCTAGGCGGCATCTCGAGGCGCATGAAATGACGAGTGAAATGCAACATTAAACTTCTAGGGACGGGCGAACAGAGGCCCGATTAGATCATTTTACATTAAGGTTAATATAAGAATTCAGCGAAATTCTATCACATTTGTTCAATTTACGTCGCTCATATTTCAGATAGCGTATAGTGCTAAGCGGCATCTCAAAGCGTTTGAAATGGCGAGTAAAATGCACTCCTAAATTTCTATGATAGGGCAATCAGAGACCCGATTAGATCATTTTATATTTTGTTTAATATAAGATTTCAGGGAAATTCTATCACATTTGTTCAATTTGCGTCGCTCATATTTCAGGTAGCGTATTGCGCTAAGCGGCATCTCAAAGCGCATGAAATTACGAGTGAAATGCACTATTAAACTTCTAGGGTAGGACAAACAGAGACCCGATTAGATCATTTTACATTATGGTTAATAAAAGAATTCAGCGAAATGCTATCACACTTGTTCAATTTACGTCGCTCCTATTCCAGATAGCGTATTGGGCTAAGCGGCAGCTCAAAGCGCATGAAATTACGAGTGAAATGCACTATTAAACTTCTAGGGTAGGACAAACAGAGACCCGATTAGATCATTTTATATTATGGTTAATTTAAGAATTCAGCCAAATTCTATCACATTTGTTCAATTTACGTCGCTCCTATTGCAGATAGCGTATTGGGCTAAGCGGCATCACAAAGCGCATGAAATGACGAGTGAAATGCGCTTGTAATCTGCTAGGGTAGGGCGAACAGAGACCCGATTAGATCATTTTATATTACGGTTAATATAAGAATGCAGCGTAATTCTATCGCATTTGTTCAACATACGTCGCTCCTATTTCAGATAGTGTACTGGGCTAGGCGGCATCTTAAAGCACGTGGAAGGGCGAGTAAAATGCACTACTAAACTTCTATGATAGGGCAATCAGAGTCCCGTTTGGATCATTTTATATTTTGTTTAATATAAGATTTCAGGGAAATTCTATCACATTTGTTCAATTTACGTCGCTCCTATTTCAGATAGCGTATTGGGCTAAGCGGCATCTCAAAGCGCATGAAATGGCGAGTAAAAGGCACTATTAAACTTCTAGGGTAGGGCAAACAGAGACCCGATTAGATCATTTTATATTATGGTTAATTTAAGAATTCAGCCAAATTCTATCACATTTGTTCAATTTACGTCGCTCCTATTTCAGATAGCGTACTGGGCTAGGCGGAATCTTAAAGCGCGTGGATTGTCGAGTAAAATGCACTATTAAACTTCTATGATAGGGCAATCAGAGACCCGATTAGATCATTTTACATTAAGGTTAATATAAGTATTCAGGGAAATTCTATCACATTTGTTCAATTTACGTCGCTCGTATTTCAGATAGCGTATTGGGCTAAGCGGCATCTCAAAGCGCATGAAATGGCGAGTAAAATGCACTGTTAAACTTCTAGGGTAGGGCAAACAGAGACCCGATTAGATCATTTTATATTTTGGTTAATATAAGAATTCAGTGAAATTCTATCACATTTGTTCAATTTACGTCACTCCTATTTCAGATAGCGTATTGGGCAAAGCGGCATCTCAAAGCGTATGAAATGGCGAATAAAATGCACTATTAAAGTTCTTGGCTAGGGCGAACAGAGATCCGATTAGATCATTTTACATTATGGTTAATAAAAGAGTTCAGCGAAATTCTATCACATTTGTTCAATTTACGTCGCTCCGATTTCAGATAGCGTACTGGACTAAGCGGCATCTTAAAGCGCGTGGAATGGCGAGTAAAATGCACTATTAAACTCCTATGGTAGGGCAATCAGAGACCCGATTAGATCATTTTATATTTTGTTTTATATAAGATTTCAGGGAAATTCTATCACATTTGTTCAATTTAGGCCGCTCCTATTTCAGATAGCGTATTGGGCTAAGCGGCATCTCAAAGCGCATGAAATGTCGAATAAAATGCACTATTAAACTTCTAGACTAGGGCAAACAGAGACCCGATTAGATCATTTTACATTAAGGTTAATATAAGAATTCAGGGAAATTCTATCATATTTGTTCAATTTACGTCGCTCCTATTTCAGATAGCGTATTGGGCTGAGCGGCATCTCAAAACGCATGAAATGGCTAGTAAAATGCACTATCAAACTTCTAGGGTAAGGGAAAGGGAGACCCGATTAGATCAATTTATATTACGGTTAATATAAGAATTAAGCGTAATTCTATCACATTTGTTCAATTTACGTCGCTCCTATTTAAGATAGCGTACTGGGCTAGGCGGCATCTCGAGGCGCATGAAATGACGAGTGAAATGCAACATTAAACTTCTAGGGACGGGCGAACAGAGGCCCGATTAGATCATTTTACATTAAGGTTAATATAAGAATTCAGCGAAATTCTATCACATTTGTTCAATTTACGTCGCTCCTATTTCAGATAGCGTATAGTGCTAAGCGGCATCTCAAAGCGTTTGAATGGCGAGTAAAATGCACTCCTAAATTTCTATGATAGGGCAATCAGAGACCCGATTAGATCATTTTATATTTTGTTTAATATAAGATTTCAGGGAAATTCTATCACATTTGTTCAATTTGCGTCGCTCATATTTCAGGTAGCGTATTGCGCTAAGCGGCATCTCAAAGCGCATGAAATTACGAGTGAAATGCACTATTAAACTTCTAGGGTAGGACAAACAGAGACCCGATTAGATCATTTTACATTATGGTTAATAAAAGAATTCAGCGAAATGCTATCACACTTGTTCAATTTACGTCGCTCCTATTGCAGATAGCGTATTGGGCTAAGCGGCATCACAAAGCGCATGAAATGACGAGTGAAATGCGCTTGTAATCTGCTAGGGTAGGGCGAACAGAGACCCGATTAGATCATTTTATATTACGGTTAATATAAGAATGCAGCGTAATTCTATCGCATTTGTTCAACATACGTCGCTCCTATTTCAGATAGTGTACTGGGCTAGGCGGCATCTTAAAGCACGTGGAAGGGCGAGTAAAATGCACTACTAAACTTCTATGATAGGGCAATCAGAGTCCCGTTTGGATCATTTTATATTTTGTTTAATATAAGATTTCAGGGAAATTCTATCACATTTGTTCAATTTACGTCGCTCCTATTTCAGATAGCGTATTGGGCTAAGCGGCATCTCAAAGCGCATGAAATGGCGAGTAAAAGGCACTATTAAACTTCTAGGGTAGGGCAAACAGAGACCCGATTAGATCATTTTATATTATGGTTAATTTAAGAATTCAGCCAAATTCTATCACATTTGTTCAATTTACGTCGCTCCTATTTCTGATAGCGTACTGGGCTAGGCGGAATCTTAAAGCGCGTGGATTGTCGAGTAAAATGCACTATTAAACTTCTATGATAGGGCAATCAGAGACCCGATTAGATCATTTTACATTAAGGTTAATATAAGTATTCAGGGAAATTCTATCACATTTGTTCAATTTACGTCGCTCGTATTTCAGATAGCGTATTGGGATAAGCGCCATCTCAAAGCGCATGAAATGGCGAGTAAAATGCACTATTAAACTTCTAGGGTAGGGCACACAGAGACCCGATTAGATCATTTTTTATTATGGTTAATATAAGAATTCAGCCAAATTCTATCACATATGTTCAATTTACGTCGCTACTATTTCAGATAGCGTACTGGGCTAGGCGGAATCTTAAAGCGCGTGGATTGGCGAGTAAAATGCACTATTAAACTTCTATGATAGGGCAATCAGAGACCCGATTAGATCATTTTATATTTTGGTTAATATAAGAATTCAGCGAAATTCTATCACAATTGTTCTATTTACGTCGCTCCTATTTCAGATAGCGTATTGGGCTAAGCGGCAGCTCAAAGCATATGAAATGGCGAGTGAAATGCACTATTACACTTCTAGGGTAGGGCGAACAGAGACCCGATTAGATCATTTTACATTAAGGTTAATATAAGTATTCAGGGAAATTCTATCACATTTGTTCAATTTACGTCGCTCCTATTTCAGATAGCGTATTGGGCTAAGCGGCATCTCAAAGCGCATGAAATGGCGAGTAAAATGCACTGCTAAACTTGTAGGGTAGGTCAAACAGAGACCCGATTAGATCATTTTATATTATAGTTAATTTAAGATGTCAGCAAAATTCTGTCACATTTGTTCAATTTACGTCGTTCCAATTTCAGATAGCGTACTGGGTTAGGCGGCATCTTAAAGCGCGTGGAATGGCGATCAAAATGCACTATTAAACTTCTATGATAGGGCAATCAGAGACCCGATTAGATCATTTTATATTTTGGTTAATATAAGAATTCAGGGAAATTCTATCACATTTGTTCAATTTACGTCGCTCCTATTTCAGATAGCGTATTGGGCTAAGCGGCATCTCAAAGCGCATGAAATGGCGAGTAAAATGCACTGCTAAACTTGTAGGGTAGGGCAAACAGAGACCCGATTAGATCATTTTATATTATGGTTAATTTAAAATGTCAGCAAAATTCTGTCACATTTGTTCAATTTACGTCGCTCCAATTTCAGATAGCATACTGGGCTAGGCGGCATCTTAAAGCGCGTGGAATGGCGATCAAAATGCACTATTAAACTTCTATGATAGGGCAATCAGAGACCCGACTAGATCATTTTATATTTTGGTTAATATAAGAATTCAGCGAAATTCTATCAGAATTGTTCAATATACGTCGCTCCTACTTCAGATAGCGTACTGGGCTCCGCGGCATCTTAAAGCGCAAGAAATGGCGAGTAAAATGCACTATTAAACTTCTACGGTAGGGCAAACAGAGACCCGATAAGATGATTTTATATTATGGTTAATTTAAGAATTCAGAGAAACTGTATCATATTTGTTCAATTTACGTCGCTCCTATTTCAGATAGCGTATTGGGCTAAGCGGCATCTGAATGCGCATGAAATGGCGAGTAAAATGCACTATTAAACTTCTAGGATAAGGCAAACAGGGACCCGATTAGATCATTTTATATTACGGTTAATATAAGAATTCAGCGTAATTCTATCACATTTGTTCAACTTACGTCGCTCCTATTTCAGATAGCGTACTGGGCTAGGCGGCATCTTAAAGCGCGTGGAATGGCGAGTAAAATGCACTACTAAACCTCTATGATAGGGCAATCAGAGTCCCGTTTAGATCATTTTATATTTTGTTTAATATAAGATTTCAGGGAAATTCTATCACATTTGTTCAATTTACGTCGCTCCTATGTCAGATAGCGTATTGGGCTAAGCGGCATCTCAAAGCGCATGAAATGGCGAGTAAAATGCACTATTAAACTTATAGGGTAGGGCAAACAGAGACCCGATTAGATCATATTATATTATGGTTAATTTACGAATTCAGCAAAATTCTATCACATTTGTTCAATTTACATCGCTCCTATTTCAGATATCGTATTGGGCTAAGCGGCAACTCAAAGCGCATGAAATGACGAGTGAAATGCAGTATTAAACTTCGAGGGTAGGGAGAGCAGAGACCCGATTAGATCATTTTACATTAAGGTTAATATAAGAATTCAGGGAAATTCTATCACACTTGTTCAATTTACGTCGCTCCTATTTCAGATAGTGTATTGGGCTAAGCGGCATCTCAAAGCGCATGAAATGGCGAGTAAAATGCACTGCTAAACTTGTAGGGTAGGTCAAACAGAGACCCGATTAGATCATTTTATATTATAGTTAATTTAAGATGTCAGCAAAATTCTGTCACATTTGTTCAATTTACGTCGTTCCAATTTCAGATAGCGTACTGGGTTAGGCGGCATCTTAAAGCGCGTGGAATGGCGATCAAAATGCACTATTAAACTTCTATGATAGGGCAATCAGAGACCCGATTAGATCATTTTATATTTTGGTTAATATAAGAATTCAGGGAAATTCTATCACATTTGTTCAATTTACGTCGCTCCTATTTCAGATAGCGTATTGGGCTAAGCGGCATCTCAAAGCGCATGAAATGGCGAGTAAAATGCACTGCTAAACTTGTAGGGTAGGGCAAACAGAGACCCGATTAGATCATTTTATATTATGGTTAATTTAAGATGTCAGCAAAATTCTGTCACATTTGTTCAATTTACGTCGCTCCAATTTCAGATAGCATACTGGGCTAGGCGGCATCTTAAAGCGCGTGGAATGGCGATCAAAATGCACTATTAAACTTCTATGATAGGGCAATCAGAGACCCGACTAGATCATTTTATATTTTGGTTAATATAAGAATTCAGCGAAATTCTATCAGAATTGTTCAATATACGTCGCTCCTACTTCAGATAGCGTACTGGGCTCGGCGGCATCTTAAAGCGCAAGAAATGGCGAGTAAAATGCACTATTAAACTTCTACGGTAGGGCAAACAGAGACCCGATAAGATGATTTTATATTATGGTTAATTTAAGAATTCAGAGAAACTGTATCATATTTGTTCAATTTACGTCGCTCCTATTTCAGATAGCGTATTGGGCTAAGCGGCATCTGAATGCGCATGAAATGGCGAGTAAAATGCACTATTAAACTTCTAGGATAAGGCAAACAGGGACCCGATTAGATCATTTTATATTACGGTTAATATAAGAATTCAGCGTAATTCTATCACATTTGTTCAACTTACGTCGCTCCTATTTCAGATAGCGTACTGGGCTAGGCGGCATCTTAAAGCGCGTGGAATGGCGAGTAAAATGCACTACTAAACCTCTATGATAGGGCAATCAGAGTCCCGTTTAGATCATTTTATATTTTGTTTAATATAAGATTTCAGGGAAATTCTATCACATTTGTTCAATTTACGTCGCTCCTATTTCAGATAGCGTATTGGGCTAAGCGGCATCTCAAATCGCATGAAATGACGAGTAAAATGCACTATTAAACTTCTAGGGTAAGGCAAACAGAGACCCGATTAGATCATTTTATATTATGGTTAATTTAAGAATTCAGCCAAATTCTATCACATTTGTTCAATTTACGTCGCTCCTATTTCAGATAGCGTATTGGGCTAAGCGCCATCTCAAAGCGCATGAAATGGCGAGTAAAATACACTATTAAACTTCTAGGGTAGGGCAAACAGAGACCCGATTAGATCATTTTATATTATGGTTAATTTAAGAATTCAGCCAAATTCTATCACATTTGTTCAATTTACGTCGCTCCTATTTCAGATAGCGTACTGGGCTAGGCGGAATCTTAAAGCGCGTGGATTGGCGAGTAAAATGCACAATTAAACTTCTATGATAGGGCAATCAGAGACCCGATTAGATCATTTTATATTTTGGTTAATATAAGAATTCAGCGAAATTCTATCACAATTGTTCTATTTACGTCGCTCCTATTTCAGATAGCGTATTGGGCTAAGCGGCATCTCAAAGCGCATGAAATGGCGAGTGAAATGCACTATTACACTTCTAGGGTAGGGCGAACAGAGTCCCGATTAGATCATTTTACATTAAGGTTAATATAAGTATTCAGGGAAATTCTATCACATTTGTTCAATTTACGTCGCTCATATTTCAGATAGCGTATTGGGCTAAGCGGCATCTCAAAGCGCATGAAATGGCGAGTAAAATGCACTGTTAAACTTCTGGGGTAGGGCAAACAGAGACCCGATTAGATCATTTTATATTATGGTTAATTTAAGAATTCAGCCAAATTCTATCACATTTGTTCAATTTACGTCGCTCCTATTTCAGATAGCGTACTGGGCTAGGCGGAATCTTAAAGCGCGTGGATTGGCGAGTAAAATGCACTATTAAACTTCTATGATTGGGCAATCAGAGACCCGATTAGATCATTTTATATTTTGGTTAATATAAGAATTCAGCGAAATTCTATCACATTTGTTCAATTTACGTCGCTCCTATTGCAGATAGCGTATTGGGCTAAGCGGCATCTCAAAGCGCATGTAATGACGAGTGAAATGCGCTTGTAATCTTCTAGGGTAGGGCGAACAGAGACCCGATTAGATCATTTTATATTACGGTTAATATAAGAATTCAGCGTAATTCTATCACATTTGTTCAACATACGTCGCTCCTATTTCAGATAGTGTACTGGGCTAAGCGGCATCTTAAAGCACGTGGAAGGGCGAGTAAAATGCACTACTAAACTTCTATGATAGGGCAATCAGAGTCCCGTTTAGATCATTTTATATTTTGTTTAATATTAGATTTCAGGGAAATTCTATCACATTTGTTCAATTTACGTCGCTCCTATTTCAGATAGCGTATTGGGCTAAGCGCCATCTCAAAGCGCATGAAATGGCGAGCAAAATGCACTATTAAACTTCTAGGGTAGGGCAAACAGAGACCCGATTAGATCATTTTATATTATGGTTAATTTAAGAATTCAGCCAAATTCTATCACATTTGTTCAATTTACGTCGCTCCTATTTCAGATAGCGTACTGGGCTAGGCGGAATCTTAAAGCGCGTGGATTGGCGAGTAAAATGCACTATTAAACTTCTATGATTGGGCAATCAGAGACCCGATTAGATTATTTTACATTAAGGTTAATATAAGTATTCAGGGAAATTCTATCACATTTGTTCAATTTACGTCGCTCGTATTTCAGATAGCGTATTGGGCTAAGCGGCATCTCAAAGCGCATGAAATGGCGAGTAAAATGCACTGTTAAACTTCTAGGGTAGGGCAAACAGAGACCCGATTAGATCATTTTATATTATGGTTAATTTAAGAATTCAGCCAAATTCTATCACATTTGTTCAATTTACGTCGCTACTATTTCAGATAGCGTATTGGGCTAAGCGCCATCTCAAAGCGCATGAAATGGCGAGTAAAATGCACTATTAAATTTCTAGGGTAGGGCAAACAGAGACCCGATTAGATCATTTTATATTATGGTTAATTTAAGAATTCAGCCGAATTCTATCACATTTGTTCAATTTACGTCGCTCGTATTTCAGATAGCGTATTGGGCTAAGCGGCATCTCAAAGCGCATGAAATGGCGAGTAAAATGCACTGTCAAACTTCTAGGGTAGGGCAAACAGAGTCCCGATTAGATCATTTTATATTATGGTTAATTTAAGAATTCAGCGTAATTCTATCACATTTGTTCAACATACGTCGCTCCTGTTTCAGATAGTGTACTGGGCTAGGCGGCATCTTAAAGCACGTGGAAGGGCGAGTAAAATGCACTACTAAACTTCTATGATAGGGCAATCAGAGTCCCGTTTAGATCATTTTATATTTTGTTTAATATAAGATTTCAGGGAAATTCTATCACATTTGTTCAATTTACGTCGCTCCTATGTCAGATAGCGTATTGGGCTAAGCGGCACCTCAAAGCGCATGAAATGGCGAGTAAAATGCACTGTTAAACTTCTGGGGTAGGGCAAACAGAGACCCGATTAGATCATTTTATATTATGGTTAAATTAAGAATTCAGCCAAATTCTATCACATTTGTTCAATTTACGTCGCTCCTATTGCAGATAGCGTATTGGGCTAAGCGGCATCTCAAAGCGCATGAAATGACGAGTGAAATGCGCTTGTAATCTTCTAGGGTAGGGCGAACAGAGACCCGATTAGATCATTTTATATTACGGTTAATATAAGAATTCAGCGTAATTCTATCACATTTGTTCAACATACGTCGCTCCTATTTCAGATAGTGTACTGGGCTAGACGGCATCTTAAAGCACGTGGAAGGGCGAGTAAAATGCACTACTAAACTTCTATGATAGGGCAATTAGAGTCCCGTTTAGATCATTTTATATTTTGTTTAATATAAGATTTCAGGGAAATTCTATCACATTTGTTCAATTTACGTCGCTCCTATTTCAGATAGCGTATTGGGCTAAGCGCCATCTCAAAGGGCATGAAATGGCGAGTAAAATGCTCTATTAAACTTCTAGGGTAGGGCAAACAGAGACCCGATTAGATCATTTTATATTATGGTTAATTTAAGAGTTCAGCCAAATTCTATCACATTTGTTCAATTTACGTCGCTCCTATTTCAGATAGCGTACTGGGCTAGGCGGAATCTTAAAGCGCGTGGATTGGCGAGTAAAATGCACTATTAAACTTCTATGATTGGGCAATCAGAGACCCGATTAGATCATTTTACATTAAGGTTAATATAAGTATTCAGGGAAATTCTATCACATTTGTTCAATTTACGTCGCTCGTATTTCAGATAGCGTATTGGGCTAAGCGGCATCTCAAAGCGCATGAAATGGCGAGTAAAATGCACTGTTAAACTTCTAGGGTAGGGCAAACAGAGACCCGATTAGATCATTTTATATTCTGGTTAATTTAAGAATTAAGCCAAATTCTATCACATTTGTTCAATTTACGTCGCTACTATTTCAGATAGCGTATTGGGCTAAGCGCCATCTCAAAGCGCATGAAATGGTGAGTAAAATGCACTATTAAACTTCTAGGGTAGGGCAAACAGAGACCCGATTAGATCATTTTATATTATGGTTAATTTAAGAATTCAGCCGAATTCTATCACATTTGTTCAATTTACGTCGCTCCTATTGCAGATAGCGTATTGGGCTAAGCGGCATCTCAAAGCGCATGAAATGACGAGTGAAATGCGCTTGTAATCTTCTAGGGTAGGGCGAACAGAGACCCGATTAGATCATTTTATATTACTGTTAATATAAGAATTCAGCGTAATTCTATCACACTTGTTCAACATACGTCGCTCCTATTTCAGATAGTGTACTGGGCTAGGCGGCATCTTAAAGCACGTGGAAGGGCGAGTAAAATGCACTACTAAACTTCTATGATAGGGCAATCAGAGTCCCGTTTAGATCATTTTATATTTTGTTTAATATAAGATTTCAGGGAAATTCTATCACATTTGTTCAATTTACGTCGCTCCTATGTCAGATAGCGTATTGGGCTAAGCGGCATCTCAAAGCGCATGAAATGGCGAGTAAAATGCACTATTAAACTTATAGGGTAGGGCAAACAGAGACCCGATTAGATCATATTATATTATGGTTAATTTACGAATTCAGCAAAATTCTATCACATTTGTTCAATTTACATCGCTCCTATTTCAGATATCGTATTGGGCTAAGCGGCAACTCAAAGCGCATGAAATGACGAGTGAAATGCAGTATTAAACTTCTAGGGTAGGGAGAACAGAGACCCGATTAGATCATTTTACATTAAGGTTAATATAAGAATTCAGGGAAATTCTATCACATTTGTTCAATTTACGTCGCTCCTATATCAGATAGCGTATTGGGCTAAGCGGCATCTCAAAGCGCATGAAATGGCGAGTAAAATGCACTGCTAAACTTGTAGGGTAGGTCAAACAGAGACCCGATTAGATCATTTTATATTATAGTTAATTTAAGATGTCAGCAAAATTCTGTCACATTTGTTCAATTTACGTCGCTCCAATTTCAGATAGCGTACTGGGTTAGGCGGCATCTTAAAGCGCGTGGAATGGCGATCAAAATGCACTATTAAACTTCTATGGTAGGGCAATCAGAGACCCGATTAGATCATTTTATATTTTGTTTTATATAAGATTTCAGGGAAATTCTATCACATTTGTTCAATTTAGGCCGCTCCTATTTCAGATAGCGTATTGGGCTAAGCGGCATCTCAAAGCGCATGAAATGTCGAATAAAATGCACTATTAAACTTCTAGACTAGGGCAAACAGAGACCCGATTAGATCATTTTACATTAAGGTTAATATATGAATTCAGGGAAATTCTATCATATTTGTTCAATTTACGTCGCTCCTATTTCAGATAGCGTATTGGGCTGAGCGGCATCTCAAAACGCATGAAATGGCTAGTAAAATGCACTACCAAACTTCTAGGGTAAGGGAAAGGGAGACCCGATTAGATCAATTTATATTACGGTTAATATAAGAATTAAGCGTAATTCTATCACATTTGTTCAATTTACGTCGCTCCTATTTAAGATAGCGTACTGGGCTAGGCGGCATCTCGAGGCGCATGAAATGACGAGTGAAATGCAACATTAAACTTCTAGGGACGGGCGAACAGAGGCCCGATTAGATCATTTTACATTAAGGTTAATATAAGAATTCAGCGAAATTCTATCACATTTGTTCAATTTACGTCGCTCATATTTCAGATAGCGTATAGTGCTAAGCGGCATCTCAAAGCGTTTGAAATGGCGAGTAAAATGCACTCCTAAATTTCTATGATAGGGCAATCAGAGACCCGATTAGATCATTTTATATTTTGTTTAATATAAGATTTCAGGGAAATTCTATCACATTTGTTCAATTTGCGTCGCTCATATTTCAGGTAGCGTATTGCGCTAAGCGGCATCTCAAAGCGCATGAAATTACGAGTGAAATGCACTATTAAACTTCTAGGGTAGGACAAACAGAGACCCGATTAGATCATTTTACATTATGGTTAATAAAAGAATTCAGCGAAATGCTATCACACTTGTTCAATTTACGTCGCTCCTATTCCAGATAGCGTATTGGGCTAAGCGGCAGCTCAAAGCGCATGAAATTACGAGTGAAATGCACTATTAAACTTCTAGGGTAGGACAAACAGAGACCCGATTAGATCATTTTATATTATGGTTAATTTAAGAATTCAGCAAAATTCTATCACATTTGTTCAATTTACGTCGCTCCGATTTCAGATAGCGTACTGGACTAAGCGGCATCTTAAAGCGCGTGGAATGGCGAGTAAAATGCACTATCAAACTCCTATGGTAGGGCAATCAGAGACCCGATTAGATCATTTTATATTTTGTTTTATATAAGATTTCAGGGAAATTCTATCACATTTGTTCAATTTAGGCCGCTCCTATTTCAGATAGCGTATTGGGCTAAGCGGCATCTCAAAGCGCATGAAATGTCGAATAAAATGCACTATTAAACTTCTAGACTAGGGCAAACAGAGACCCGATTAGATCATTTTACATTAAGGTTAATATAAGAATTCAGGGAAATTCTATCATATTTGTTCAATTTACGTCGCTCCTATTTCAGATAGCGTATTGGGCTGAGCGGCATCTCAAAACGCATGAAATGGCTAGTAAAATGCACTATCAAACTTCTAGGGTAAGGGAAAGGGAGACCCGATTAGATCAATTTATATTACGGTTAATATAAGAATTAAGCGTAATTCTATCACATTTGTTCAATTTACGTCGCTCCTATTTAAGATAGCGTACTGGGCTAGGCGGCATCTCGAGGCGCATGAAATGACGAGTGAAATGCAACATTAAACTTCTAGGGACGGGCGAACAGAGGCCCGATTAGATCATTTTACATTAAGGTTAATATAAGAATTCAGCGAAATTCTATCACATTTGTTCAATTTACGTCGCTCATATTTCAGATAGCGTATAGTGCTAAGCGGCATCTCAAAGCGTTTGAAATGGCGAGTAAAATGCACTCCTAAATTTCTATGATAGGGCAATCAGAGACCCGATTAGATCATTTTATATTTTGTTTAATATAAGATTTCAGGGAAATTCTATCACATTTGTTCAATTTGCGTCGCTCATATTTCAGGTAGCGTATTGCGCTAAGCGGCATCTCAAAGCGCAGGAAATGGCGAGTAAAATGCACTCTTATACTTCTAGAGTAGGGCAAACAGAGACCCGATTGGATCATTTTGTATTATGGTTAATTTAAGAATTCAGCAAAATTCTATCACATTTGTTCAATTTACGTCTCTCCTATTTAAGATAGCGTACTGCGCTAGGCGGCATCTTAAAGCGCGTGGAATGGCGAGTGAAATGCACTATTAAACTTCGATGATAGGGCAATCAGAGACCCGATTAGATCATTTTATATTTTGGTTAATATAAGAATAAAGCGAAATTCTATCACATTTGTTCAAATTACGTCGCTCCTATTTCAGATAGCGTATTGGGCTAAGCGGCATCTTAAAGCGCATGAAATGGCGAGTAAGATGTACTATTAAACTTCTAGGATAAGGCAAACAGAGAACCGATTAGATCATTTTATATTACGGATAATATAAGAATTCAGCGTAATTCTGTCACATTTGTTAAACTTTCGTCGCTCCTATTTCAAATAGCGTACTGGGCTAGGCGGCATCATAAAGCGCGTGGAAGGGCGAGTAAAATGCACTCTTAAACTTCTAGGCTAGGGCGAACAGAGACCCTATTAGATCATTGTATATTATGGTTAATTTAAGAATTCAACGAAATTCTATCACACTTGTTCAATTTACGTCGCTCCTATTTCAGATAGGGTATTGGGCTAAGCGGCATCGCAAAGCGCATGAAATGGCGAGTAAAATGCGCTATTAAACGTCTAGGGTAAGGCAAACAGTGACCCGATTAGATCATTTTATATTATGGTTAATTTAATAATTCAGGGAAATTCTATCACATTTGTTCAATTTACGTCGCCCCTATTCCCGATAGCGTATTGGGCTATGCGACAGCTTAAAGCACATGAAATGGTGAGTAAAATGCACTATCAAACTTCTATGATAGGGCAAACAGAGGCCCGATTACATCATTTTATATTACGGTTAATATAAGAATTCAGCGTAATTCTATCACATTTGTTCAACTTACGTAGCTCCTATTTCAGATACCGTACTGGGCTAGGCGGCATCATAAAGCGCGTGGAATGGCGAGTAAAATGAACTACTAAACTTCTATGATAGGGCAATCAGAGTCCCGTTTAGATCATTTTATATTTTGGTTAATATAAGAATTCAGCGAAATTCTATCACATTTGTTCAATTTACGTCGCTCCTATTTCAGATAGCGTACTGGGCTAAGCGGCATCTCAAAGCGCATGAAATGACGAGAGAAATGCACTATTAAAGTTCTTGGGTAGGGCAAACAGAGACCCGATTATATCATTTTATATTATGGTTAATTTAAGAATTCAGCAAAATTCTATCACATTTGTTCAACTTACGTAGCTCCTATTTCAGATAGCGTACTGGGCTAGGCGGCAACTTAAAGCGCGTGGAATGGCGAGTAAAATGCACTATTAAACTTCTATGATAGGGCAATCAGAGACCCGATTAGATCATTTTATATTTTGGTTAATATAAGAATTCAGCGAAATTCTATCACATTTGTTCAACATACGTCGCTCCTATTTCAGATAGCGTACTGGGCTAGCCGGCATAATAAAGCGCGTGGAATGGCGAGTAAAATGCACTATTAAACTTCTATGATAGGGCAATCAGAGACCCGATTAGATCATTTTATATTTTGGTTAATATAAGAATTCAGCGAAATTCTATCACATTTGTTCAATTTGCGTCGCTCCTATTTCAGATAGCTTATTGGGCTAAGCGGCATCGCAAAGCGCATGAAATGACGAGTGAAATGCACTATTAAACTTCTAGGGTAGGGCAAACAGAGACCCGACTAGATCATTTTATATTATGGTTAATTTAAGAATTCAGCAAAATTCTATCACATTTGTTCAATTTACGTCGCTCCTATTTCAGATAGCGTACTGGGCTAGGCGGCATCATAAAGCGCGTGGAATGGCGAGTGAAGTGCACTATTAAACTTCTATGATAGGGCAATCAGAGACCCGATTAGATCATTTTACATTAAGGTTGATATAAGAATTCAGCGAAATTCTATCACATTTGCTCAATTTACGTCGTTGATATTTCAGATAGCGTATTGGGCTAAGCAGCATCTCACAGCGCAAGAAATGGCGAGTAAAATGCACTATTACACTTCTAGGGTAGGGCAAACAGAGACCCGATTAGATCATTTTATATTATGGTTAATTTAATAATTCAGGGAAATTCTATCACATTTGTTCAATTTGCGTCGCTCCTATTTCAGATAGCTTATTGGGCTAAGCGGCATCGCAAAGCGCATGAAATGACGAGTGAAATGCACTATTAAACTTCTAGGGTAGGGCAAACAGAGACCCAATTATATCATTTTATATTATGGTTCATTTAAGAATTCAGGGAAATTCTATCACATTTGTTCAACTTACGTCGCTCCTATTTCAGATAGCGTACTGGGCTAGGCGGCATCTTAAAGCGCGTGGAATGGCGAGTAAAATGCACTATTAGACTTCTATGGTAGGACGAACAGAGACCCGATTAGATCATTTTACACTAAGGTTAATATAAGAATTCAGGCAAATTCTAGCACATTTGCTCAATTTACGTGGCTCCTATTTCAGATAGCGTATTGGGCTAAGCGGCATCTCAAAGCGCATGAAATGGCGAGTAAAATGCACTGTTAAACTTCTAGGCCAGGGCAAACAGAGAACCGATTAGATCATTTTATATTATGTTTAATTTAAGAATTCAGCAAAATTCTATCACATTTGTTCAATTTACGTCGTTCCTATTTCAGATGGCGTAATGTGCTAGGCGGCACCATAAAGCGCGTGGAATGGCGAGTGAAATGCACTATTAAACTTCTATGATAGGGCAATCAGAGACCCGATTAGATCATTTTATATTTTGGTTAATACAAGAAATCAGCGAAATTCTATCACATTTGTTCAATTTACGTCGCTCCTATTTCAGATAGCTTATTGGGCTCAGCGGCATCTTAAAGCGCGTGGAATGGCGAGTAAAATGCACTATTAAACTTCTAGGGTAGGGCCAACAGAGACCCGATTAGATCATTTTATATTTTGTTTAATATAAGATTTCAGGGTAATTCTATCACATTTGTTCAGTTTACGTCGCTCCTATTTCAGATAGCGTAATGGGCTAAGCGGCATCTCAAAGCGCATGAAATGCCGAGTGAAATGCTCTATTAGACTTCTATGGTGGGGCGAACAGAGACCCGATTAGATCATTTTACATTAAGGTTAATATAAGAATTCAGGGAAATTCTATCACATTTGTTCAATTTACGTCGCTCGTATTTCAGGTAGCGTATTGGGCTAAGCGGCATCTTAAAGGGCGTGGAATGGCGAGTAAAATGCACTATTAAACTTCTAGGGTAGGGCGAACAGAGACCCGATTAGATCATTTTTCATTAAGATTAATATAAGAATTCAGCGAAATTCTATCACATTTGTTCAATTTACGTCGCTCATATTTCAGATAGCGTATTGGGATAAGCGGCATCTCAAAGCGGAAGAAATGGCGAGTAAAATGCCCTAATAAACTTCTAGGGTAGGGCAAACGGAGACCCGATTAGATCATTTTATATTACGGTTAATATAAGAATTCAGCGTATTCTATCACATTTGTTCAACTTACGTCGCTCCTATTTCAGATAGCGTACTGGGCTAGGCGGCATCTTAAAGCGCGTGGAATGGCGAGTAAAATGCACTACCAAACTTCTATGATAGGGCAATCAGAGACCCGATTAGATCATTTTATATTTTGTTTAATATAAGATTTGAGGGAAATTCTATCACATTTGTTCAGTTTACGTCGCTCCCATTTCAGATAGCGTAATGGGCTAAGCGGCATCTCAAAGCGTATGAAATGACGAGTGAAATGCACTATTATCCTTCTAGGGTAGTGCAAACAGAGACCCGATTAGATCATTTTACATTAAGGTTAATATATGAGTTCAGGGAAATTCTATCACATTTGTTCAACTTACGTCGCTCGTATTTCAGATAGCGTATTGGGCTAAGCGGCATCTTAAAGCGCGTGGAATGGCGAGTAAAATGCACTATTAAACTTCTAGGGTAGGGCCAACAGAGACCCGATTAGATCATTTTATATTTTGTTTAATATAAGATTTCAGGGAAATTCTATCACATTTGTTCAATTTACGTCGCTCCTATTTCAGATAGCTTATTGGGCTGAGCGGCATCTCAAAGCGCATGAAATGCCGAGTGAAATGCACTATTAGACTGCTATGGTGTGGCGAACAGAGACCCGATTAGATCATTTTACATTAAGGTTAATATATGAGTTCAGGGAAATTCTATCACATTTGTTCAACTTACGTCGCTCGTATTTCAGATGGCGTATTGAGATATGCGGCATCTTAAAGCGCGTGGAATGGCGAGTAAAATGCACTATTAAACTTCTAGGGTAGGGCCAACAGAGACCCGATTAGATCATTTTTCATTAAGATTAATATAAGAATTCAGAGACATTCTGTCACATTTGTTCAATTTACGTTGCTGATATTTCAGATAGTGTATTGGGATAAGCGGCATCTCAAAGCGGAAGAAATGGCGAGTAAAATGCTCTAATAAACTTCTAGGGTAGCGCAAACAGAGACCCGATTAGATCATTTTATATTATGGTTAATTTAAGAATTCAGCGAAATTCTATCACATTTGTTCAATTTACGTCGCTCCTATTTCAGATAGCGTATTGGGCTAAGCGGCATCTCAAAGCGCCTCAAATGGCGAGTCAAACGCACTATTAAACTTCTAGGGTAAGGCAAACAGAGACCCGATTAGATCATTTTATATTACGGTTAATATAAGAATTCAGCGTAATTCTATCACATTTGTTCAATTTACGTCGCTCCTATTTCAGATAGCTTATTGGGCTAAGCGGCATCTCAAAGCGGAAGAAATGGCGAGTAAAATGCACTAATAAACTTCTAGGGTAGGGCAAACAGAGACCCAATTAGATCATTTTATATTATGGTTCATTTAAGAATTCAGGGAAATTCTATCACATTTGTTCAACTTACGTCGCTCGTATTTCAGATAGCGTATTGGGCTAAGCGGCATCTTAAAGCGCGTGGAATGGCGAGTAAAATGCACTATTAAACTTCTAGGGTAGGGCCAACAGAGACCCGATTAGATCATTTTTCATTAAGATTAATATAAGAATTCAGCGACATTCTACCACATTTGTTCAATTTACGTCGCTCATATTTCAGATAGTGTATTGGGATAAGCGGCATCTCAAAGCGGAAGAAATGGCGAGTAAAATGCACTAATAAACTTCTAGGGTAGAGCAAACAGAGACGCGATTAGATCATTTTATATTATGGTTAATTTAAGAATTCAGCGAAATTCTATCACATTTGTTCAATTTACGTCGCTCCTATTTCAGATAGCGTATTGGGCTAAGCGGCATCTCAAAGCGCATCAAATGGCGAGTAAAACGCACTATTAAACTTCTAGGGTAAGGCAAACAGAGATCCGATTAGATCATCTTATATTATGGTTCATTTAAGAATTCAGCGTAATTCTATCACATTTGTTCAAGTTACGTCGCTCCTATTTCAGATAGCGTACTGGGCTAGGCGGCATCTTAAAGCGCGTGGAATGGCGAGTAAAATTTACTACTAAGCTTCTATGATAGGGCAATCAGAGACCCGATTAGATCATTTTTTATTTTGTTTAATATAAGATTTCAGGGAAATTCTAACACATTTGTTCAGTTTACGTCGCTCCTATTTCAAATAGCGTAATGGGCTAAGCGGCATCTCAAAGCGCATGAAATGCCGAGTGAAATGCACTATTAGACTGCTATGGTGTGGCGAACAGAGACCCGATTAGATCATTTTACATTAAGGTTAATATATGAGTTCAGGGAAATTCTATCACATTTGTTCAACTTACGTCGCTCGTATTTCAGATAGCGTATTGTGCTAAGCGGCATCTTAAAGCGCGTGGAATGGCGAGTAAAATGCACTATTAAACTTCTAGGGTAGGGCCAACAGAGACCCGATTAGATCATTTTTCATTAAGATTAATATAAGAATTCAGCGACATTCTATCACATTTGTTCAATTTACGTCGCTCATATTTCAGATAGTGTATTGGGATAAGCGGCATCTCAAAGCGGAAGAAAGGGCGAGTAAAATGCACTAATAAACTTCTAGGGTAGGGCAAACAGAGACCCGATTAGATCATTTTATATTATGGTTAATTTAAGAATTCAGCGAAATTCTATCACATTTGTTCAATTTACGTCGCTCCTATTTCAGATAGCGTATTGGGCTAAGCGGCATCTCAAAGCGCAAGAAATGGCGAGTAAAATGCACTATTACACTTCTAGGCCAGGGTAAACAGAGACCCGATTAGATCATTTTATATTATGGTTAATTTAAGAATTCAGCAAAATTCTATCACATTTGTTCAATTTACGTCGGTCCTATTTCAGATAGCGTATTGGGCTAATCGGCATCTCAAAGGGCATGAAATGGCGAGTCAAACGCACTGTTAAACTTCTAGGGTAGGGCAATCAGAGACCCGATTAGATCATTTTATATTTTGGTTAATACAAGAAATCAGCGAAATTCTATCACATTTGTTCAATTTACGTCGCTCCTATTTCAGATAGCTTAATGGGCTAAGCGGCATCTCAAAGCGCATGAAATGCCGAGTAAAATGCACTATTAAACTTCTAGGGTACGGCGAACAGAGATCCGATTAGATCATTTTTCATTAAGATTAATATAAGAATTCAGCGAAATTCTATCACATTTGTTCAATTTACGTCGCTCATATTTCAGATAGCCTATTGGGATAAGCGGCATCTCAAAGCGGAAGAAATTGCGAGTAAAATGCACTAATAAACTTCTAGGGTAGGGCAAACAGAGACCCGATTAGATCATTTTATATTAGTGTTAATTTAAGAATTCAGCGAAATTCTATCACATTTGTTCAATTTACGTCGCTCCTATTTCAGATAGCGTACTGGGCTAGGCGGCATCTTAAAGCGCGTGGAATGGCGAGTGAAACTCACTATTAAACTTCTATAATACGGCAATCAGAGACCCGATTAGATCATTTTATATTATGGTTAATTTAAGAATTCAGCAAAATTCTATCACATTTGTTCAATTTACGTCGTTCCTATTTCAGATAGCGTAATGTGCTCGGCGGCATCTTAAAGCGCGTGGAATGGCGAGTGAAATACACTATTAAACTTCTATGATAGGGCAATCAGAGACCCGATTAGATCATTTTATATTTTGATTAATGCAAGAAATCAGCGAAATTCTATCACATTTGTTCAATTTACGTCGCTCCTATTTAAGATAGCTTATTGGGCTGAGCGGCATCTTAAAGCGCGTGGAATGTCGAGTAAAATGCACTACTAAACTTCTATGATAGGGCAATCAGAGACCCGATTAGATCATTTTATATTTTGTTTAATATAAGATTTCATTGAAATTCTATCACATTTGTTCCATTTACGTCGCTCCTATTTCAGATAGCGTATTGGGCTAAGCGGCATCTCAAAGCGGATGAAATGGCGAGTAAAATGCACTATTAAACTTCTATGATAGGGCAATCAGAGACCCGGTTAGATCATTTTATATTACGGTTAATATAAGAATTCAGCGTAATTCTATCACATTTGTTCAACTTACGTCGCTCCTATTTCAGATAGCGTACTGGGCTAGGCGGCATCTTAAAGCTCGTGGAATGGCGAGTAAAATGCACTACTAAACTTCTATGATAGGGCAATCAGAGACCCGATTAGATCATTTTATATTTTGATTAATATAAGATTTCAGGGAAATTCTATCACATTTGTTCCATTTACGTCGCTCCTATTTCAGATAGCGTAATGGGCTAAGCGGCATCTCAAAGCGCATGAAATGACGAGTGAAATGCACTATTATCCTTCTAGGGTAGTGCAAACAGAGACCCGATTAGATCATTTTACATTAAGGTTAATATATAAATTCAGCGAAATTCTATCACATTTGTTGAATTTACGTCGTTGATATTTCAGATAGCGTATAGGGCTAAGCGGCATCTCAAAGCGCAAGAAATGGCGAGTAAAATGCCCAATTACACTTCTAGGGTAGGGCAAACAGAGACCCGATTAGATCATTTTTCATTAAGATTAATATAAGAATTCAGCGAAATTCTATTACATTTGTTCAATTTTCGTCGCTCATATTTCAGATAGCCTATTGGGATAAGCGGCATCTCAAAGCGGAAGAAATTGCGAGTAAAATGCACTAATAAACTTCTAGGGTAGGGCAAACAGAGACCCGATTAGATCATTTTATATTAGTGTTAATTTAAGAATTCAGCGAAATTCTATCACATTTGTTCAATTTACGTCGCTCCTATTTCAGATAGCGTACTGGGCTAGGCGGCATCTTAAAGCGCGTGGAATGGCGAGTGAAATTCACTATTAAACTTCTATAATACGGCAATCAGAGACCCGATTAGATCATTTTATATTATGGTTAATTTAAGAATTCAGCAAAATTCTATCACATTTGTTCAATTTACGTCGTTCCTATTTCAGATAGCGTAATGTGCTCGGCGGCATCTTAAAGCGCGTGGAATGGCGAGTGAAATACACTATTAAACTTCTATGATAGGGCAATCAGAGACCCGATTAGATCATTTTATATTTTGATTAATGCAAGAAATCAGCGAAATTCTATCACATTTGTTCAATTTACGTCGCTCCTATTTAAGATAGCTTATTGGGCTGAGCGGCATCTTAAAGCGCGTGGAATGTCGAGTAAAATGCACTACTAAACTTCTATGATAGGGCAATCAGAGACCCGATTAGATCATTTTATATTTTGTTTAATATAAGATTTCAGGGAAATTCTATCACATTTGTTCCATTTACGTCGCTCCTATTTCAGATAGCGTATTGGGCTAAGCGGCATCTCAAAGCGGATGAAATGGCGAGTAAAATGCACTATTAAACTTATAGGGTATGGCAAACAGATACCCGATTAGATCATTTTATATTATGGTTAATATAAGAATTCAGCGTAATTCTATCACATTTGTTCAACTTACGTCGCTCCTATTTCAGATAGCGTATTGGGCTAAGCGGCATCTCAAAGCGCATGAAATGGCGAGTACAATGCACTATTAGACTTCTATGGTAGGGCGAACAGAGACCCGATTAGATCATTTTACATTAAGGTGAATATAAGAATTCAGGGAAATTCTATCACATTTGTTCGATTTACGTCGCTCCTATTTCAGATAGCGTATTGGGCTAAGCGGCATCTCAAAGCGGAAGAAATGGCGAGTCAAATGCACTAATAAACTTCTAGGGTAGGGCAAACAGAGGCCCGATTAGATCATTTTATATTATGGTTCATTTAAGAATTCAGGGAAATTCTATCACATTTGTTCAATTTATGTCGCTCCTATTTCAGATAGCGTATTGGGCTAAGCGGCATCACAAAGCGCATGAAATCGCGTGTAAAATGCACTGTTAAACTTCTAGGCCAGGGCAAATAGAGACCCGATTAGATCATTTTATATTATGGTTAATTTAAGAATTCAGCAAAATTCTATCACATTTGTTCAATTTACGTCGTTCCTATTTCAGATAGCGTACTGGGCTAGGCGGCATCTCAAAGCGCATGAAATGTCGAGTGAAATGCACTATTAGATTTCTATGGTAGGGCGAACGGAGACCCGATTAGATCATTTCATATTACGGTTAATATAAGAATTCAGCGTAATTCTATCACATTTGTTCAACTTACGTCGCTCCTATTTCATATAGCGTACTGGGCTAGGCGGCATCTTAAAGCGCGTGGAATGGCGAGTAAAATGCACTACTAACGTTCTATGATAGGGCAATCAGAGACCCGATTAGATCATTTTATATTTTGTTTAATATAAGATTTCAGGGAAATTCTATCACATTTGTTCAGTCTACGTGGCTCCTATTTCAGATAGCGTAATGGGCTAAGCGGCATCTCAAAGCGCATGAAATGGCGAGTGAAATGCACTATTACACTTCTATGGTAGGGCAATCAGAGACCCGATTAGATCATTTTATATTTTGCTTAATACAAGTATTCAGCGAAATTCTATCACATTTGTTCAATTTACGTGGCTCCTATTTCAGATAGCTTATTGGGCTAAGTGGCATCTCAAAGCGAATGAAATTACAAGTGAAATGCACTACTTAACTTCTAGGGTAGGGCGAACAGAGACCCGATTAGATCAATTTACATTAAGGTTAATATAAGAATTCAGCGAAATTCTATCACATTTGTTCAATTTACGTCGCTCCTATTTTAGATAGCGTATTGGGCTAAGCGGCATCTCAAAGCGCATGAAGTGGCGAGTAAAATGCACTATTAAACTTCTAGAGTGAGGCAAACAGAGACCCGACTAGATCATTTTATATTACGGTTAATATAAGAATTCAGCGTAATTCTATCACATTTGTTCAACTTACGTCGCTCCTGATTCAGATAGCGTACTGGGCTATGCGGCATCTTAAAGCGCATGAAATGACGAGTGAAATGCACTGTTAATCTTCTATGATAGGGCAAACAGAGCCCCGATTAGGTCATTTTATATTTTGGTTAATACAAGAATTCAGCGAAATTCTATCACATTTGTTCCATTTACGTCGCTCCTATTTCAGATAGCGTATTGGGCTAAGCGGCATCTCACAGCGCATGAAATGGCGAGTAAAATGCACTGTTAAATTTCTAGGGTAGGGCAAACAGAGACCCGATTACATCATTTTATATTATGGTTAATTTAAGAATTCTGCAAAATCCTATCACATTTGTTCAATTTACGTCGTTCCTATTTCAGTTAGCGTACTGGGCTAGGCGGCATCTTAAAGCGTGTGGAATGGCGAGTAAAATGCACTGTTAAACTTCTAGGGTAGGGCAAACAGAGACCCGATTAGATCAGTTTATATTATGGTTAATTTAAGAATTCAGCGAAATTCTATCACATTTGTTCAATTTACGTCGCTCCTATTTCAGATGGCGTATTGGGCTAAGCGGCATCTCGAAGCGCATGAAATGGCGAGTATAATGCACTATTAAACTTCTAGGATAAGGCAAACAGAGACCCGATGAGATCATTTTATATTACGGTTAATATAAGAATGCAGCGTAATTCTATGACATTTGTTCAACTTACGTCGCTCCTATTTCAGATAGCATACTGGACAATGCGGCATCTTAAAGCGCGTGGAATGGCGACTAAAATGCACTATTAAACTTCTAGGATAGGGCGAACAGAGACCCGATTAGATCATTTTACATTTTGGTTAATAAAAGAATTCAGCGAAGTTCTATCACATTTGTTCAATTTATGTCGCTCCTATTTCCGATACCATATTGGGCTAAGCGGCATCTCAAAGCGCATGAAATGTCGAGTGAAGTGCACTATTAGACTTCTATGGTAGGGCGATCAGAGACCCGATTAGGTCATTTTACATTAAGGTTAATATAAGAATTCACGGAAATTCTATCACATTTGTTCAATTTACGTCGCTCCTATTTCAGATAGCGTATTGGGCTATGCGGCATCTCAAAGCACATGCAATGGCGAGTAAAATGAACTATTAAACTTCTAGGGTAGGGCAAACAGAGACACGATTAGATCATTTTCTATTATGGTTAATTTAAGAATTCAGCGAAATTCTATAATATTTGTTCAATTTAGGGTCGCTCCTATTTCAGATGGCGTATTGGGCTAAGCGGCATCTCGAAGCGCATGAAATGGCGAGTATAATGCACTATTAAACCTCTAGGATAAGCCAGACAGAGACCCGATTAGATCAATTTATATTACGGTTAATATAAGAATTCAGCGTAATTCTATCACATTTGTTCAATTTACGTCGCTCCTATTTCAGATAGCGTGTTGGGCTAAGCGGCATCTCAAAGCCCATGAAATTGCGAATAAAATGCGCTATAAACTTCTAGGCTAGGGCGAACAGAGACCCGATTAGATAATTTTACATTATGGTTCATAAAAGAATTCAGCGAAATTCTATCACATTTGTTCAACTTACGTCGCTACTATTTCAGATAGCGTATTGGGCTAAGCGGCATCTCGAAGCGCATGAAGTGGCGAGTATAATGCACTGTTAAACTTCTAGGGTAGGGCGAACAGAGACCCGATTAGATCATTTTATATTATGGTTAATTTAAGAATTCAGCAAAATTCAATCACATTTGTTCAATTTAGGTCGCTCCTATTTCAGATAGCGTACTGGGCTAGGCGGCATCTTAAAGCCCGTGGAATGGCGAGTAAAATGCACAATTGAACTTCTATGATAGGGCAATCAGAGACACGATTAGATCATTTTACATTATGGTTAATAAAAGAATTCAGCGAAATTCTATCACATTTGTTCAATTTACATCGCTCCTATTTCAGATAGCGTATTGGGCTAAGCAGCATCTCAAAGCGCATGAAATGATGAGTGAAATGCACTATTAAACTTCTATGATAGGGCAATCAGAGACCCGATTAGATCATTTTATATTTTGGTTAATATATGAATTCAGCGAAATTCTATCATATTTGTTCAATTTACGTCGCTCCTATTTCAGATAGCGTATTGGGCTAAGCGGCCTCTCAAAGGGCATGAAATGGCGAGTAAAATGCGCTATTAAACTTCTAGGATAAGGCAAACAGAGACCCGATTAGATCATTTTATAATACGGTTAATATAAGAATGCAGCGTAATTCAATCACATTTGTTCAACTTACGTCGCTCCTATTTCAGATAGCGTACTGGGCTAGCCGTCATCTCAAAGCGCATGAAATGGCGAGTGAAATGCACTATTAGACTTCTATTGTAGGGCGATCAGAGACCCGATTAGGTCATTTTACATTAAGGTTAATATAAGAATTCACGGAAATTCTACCACATTTGTTCAATTTACGTCAATCCTATTTCTGATAGCGTATTGGGCTATGCGGCATCTCAAAGCACATGCAATGGCGAGTAAAATGAAGTATTAAACTTCTAGGGTAGGGCAAACAGAGACACGATTAGATCATTTTATATTATGGTTAATTTAAGAATTCAGCGAAATTCTATAATATTTGTTCCATTTAGGGTCGCTCCTATTTCAGATGGCGTATTGGGCTAAGCAGCATCTCGAAGCGCATGAAATGGCGAGCATAATGCACTATTAAACTTCTAGGATAAGCCAGACAGAGACCCGATTAGATCAATTTATATTACGGTTAATATAAGAATTCAGCGTAATTCTATCACATTTGTTCAATTTACGTCGCTCCTATTTCAGATAGCGTGTTGGGCTAAGCGGCATCTCAAAGCCCATGAAATGGCGAATAAAATGCGCTATAAACTTCTAGGCTAGGGCGAACAGAGACCCGATTAGATCATTTTATATTTTGTTTAATATAAGATTTCAGGGAAATTCTATCACATTTGTTCAATTTACGTCGCTCCTATTTCAGATAGCTTATTGGGCTGAGCTGCATCTTAAAGCGCATGAAATGGCGAGTAAAATGCACTATTAAATTTCCTGGGTAGGGCAAACAGAGACCCGATTAGATCATCTTATATTATGGTTCATTTAAGAATTCAGCAAAATTCTATCACATTTGTTCAATTTACGTCGCTCCTATTTCAGACAGCGTACTGGGCTATGCGGCATCTTAAAGCGCGTGGAATGGCGAGCAAAATGCACTATTAAACTTCTAGGATAAGACAAACAGAGACCCGATTAGATCATTTCATATTACGGTTAATATAAAAATTCAGCGTAATTCTATCACATTTGTTCAACTTACGTCGCTCCTATTTCATATAGCGTACTGGGCTAGGCGGCATCTTAAAGCGCGTGGAATGGCGAGTAAAATGCACTACTAACGTTCTATGATAGGGCAATCAGAGACCCGATTAGATCATTTTATATTTTGTTTAATATAAGATTTCAGGGAAATTGTAACACATTTGTTCAGTTTTCGTCGCTCCTATTTCAGGTAGCGTATTGGGCTAAGCGGCATGTCAAAGCGCATGAAATGGCGAGTGAAATGCACTATTACACTTCTATGGTAGGGCAATCAGAGACCCGATTAGATCATTTTATATTTTGCTTAATACAAGTATTCAGCGAAATTCTATCACATTTGTTCAACTTACGTCGCTCCTGATTCAGATAGCGTACTGGGCTATGCGGCATCTTAAAGCGCATGAAATGACGAGTGAAATGCACTGTTAATCTTCTATGATAGGGCAAACAGAGCCCCGATTAGGTCATTTTACATTTTGGTTAATAAAAGAATTCAGCGAAGTTCTATCACATTTGTTCAATTTATGTCGCTCCTATTTCCGATACCATATTGGGCTAAGCGGCATCTCAAAGCGCATGAAATGTCGAGTGAAGTGCACTATTAGACTTCTATTGTAGGGCGATCAGAGACCCGATTAGGTCATTTTACATTAAGGTTAATATAAGAATTCACGGAAATTCTATCACATTTGTTCAATTTACGTCGCTCCTATTTCAGATAGCGTATTGGGCTATGCGGCATCTCAAAGCACATGCAATGGCGAGTAAAATGAACTATTAAACTTCTAGGGTAGGGCAAACAGAGACACGATTAGATCATTTTATATTATGGTTAATTTAAGAATTCAGCGAAATTCTATAATATTTGTTCAATTTAGGGTCGCTCCTATTTCAGATGGCGTATTGGGCTAAGCGGCATCTCGAAGCGCATGAAATGGCGAGTATAATGCACTATTAAACCTCTAGGATAAGCCAGACAGAGACCCGATTAGATCAATTTATATTACGGTTAATATAAGAATTCAGCGTAATTCTATCACATTTGTTCAATTTACGTCGCTCCTATTTCAGATAGCGTGTTGGGCTAAGCGGCATCTCAAAGCCCATGAAATTGCGAATAAAATGCGCTATAAACTTCTAGGCTAGGGCGAACAGAGACCCGATTAGATAATTTTACATTATGGTTCATAAAAGAATTCAGCGAAATTCTATCACATTTGTTCAACTTACGTCGCTACTATTTCAGATAGCGTATTGGGCTAAGCGGCATCTCGAAGCGCATGAAGTGGCGAGTATAATGCACTGTTAAACTTCTAGGGTAGGGCGAACAGAGACCCGATTAGATCATTTTATATTATGGTTAATTTAAGAATTCAGCAAAATTCAATCACATTTGTTCAATTTAGGTCGCTCCTATTTCAGATAGCGTACTGGGCTAGGCGGCATCTTAAAGCCCGTGGAATGGCGAGTAAAATGCACAATTGAACTTCTATGATAGGGCAATCAGAGACACGATTAGATCATTTTACATTATGGTTAATAAAAGAATTCAGCGAAATTCTATCACATTTGTTCAATTTACGTCGCTCCTATTTCAGATAGCGTATTGGGCTAAGCAGCATCTCAAAGCGCATGAAATGATGAGTGAAATGCACTATTAAACTTCTATGATAGGGCAATCAGAGACCCGATTAGATCATTTTATTTTTTGGTTAATATATGAATTCAGCGAAATTCTATCATATTTGTTCAATTTACGTCGCTCCTATTTCAGATAGCGTATTGGGCTAAGCGGCCTCTCAAAGGGCATGAAATGGCGAGTAAAATGCGCTATTAAACTTCTAGGATAAGGCAAACAGAGACCCGATTAGATCATTTTATAATACGGTTAATATAAGAATGCAGCGTAATTCAATCACATTTGTTCAACTTACGTCGCTCCTATTTCAGATAGCGTACTGGGCTAGCCGGCATCTCAAAGCGCATGAAATGGCGAGTGAAATGCACTATTAGACTTCTATTGTAGGGCGATCAGAGACCCGATTAGGTCATTTTACATTAAGGTTAATATAAGAATTCACGGAAATTCTACCACATTTGTTCAATTTACGTCAATCCTATTTCTGATAGCGTATTGGGCTATGCGGCATCTCAAAGCACATGCAATGGCGAGTAAAATGAAGTATTAAACTTCTAGGGTAGGGCAAACAGAGACACGATTAGATCATTTTATATTATGGTTAATTTAAGAATTCAGCGAAATTCTATAATATTTGTTCCATTTAGGGTCGCTCCTATTTCAGATGGCGTATTGGGCTAAGCGGCATCTCGAAGCGCATGAAATGGCGAGCATAATGCACTATTAAACTTCTAGGATAAGCCAGACAGAGACCCGATTAGATCAATTTATATTACGGTTAATATAAGAATTCAGCGTAATTCTATCACATTTGTTCAATTTACGTCGCTCCTATTTCAGATAGCGTGTTGGGCTAAGCGGCATCTCAAAGCCCATGAAATGGCGAATAAAATGCGCTATAAACTTCTAGGCTAGGGCGAACAGAGACCCGATTAGATCATTTTATATTATGATTAACTTAAGAAGTCAGCAAAATTCTATCACATTTGTTCAATTTACGTCGCTCCTATTTCAGATAGCGTACTGGGCTGAGCGGCATCTTAAAGCGCGTGGAATGGCGAGTAAAATGCACTATTAAACTTCTATGATAGGGCAATCAGAGACCCGATTAGAGCATTTTACATTATGGTTAATAAAAGAATTCAGCGAAATTCTATCACATTTGTTCAACTTACGTCGCTCCTATTTCAGATAGCGTATTGGGCTATGCGGCATCTCAAAGCGCAAGAAATAGCGAGTAAAATGCACTATTAAACTTCTATGGTAGGGCGATCAGAGGCCCGATTAGGTCATTTTACATTAAGGTTAATATAAGAATTCAGCGTAATTCTATCACATTTGTTCAACTTACGTCGCTCCTATTTCAGATAGCATAGTGGGCTAGGCGGCATCTGAAAGCGCGTGGAATGGCGAGTAAAATGCACTACTAAACTTCTATGATAGGGCAATCAGAGACCCGATTAGATCATTTTATATTTTGTTTAATATAAGATTTCAGGGAAATTCTATCACATTTGTTCAATTTACGTCGCTCCTATTTCAGATAGCTTATTGGGCTGAGCTGCATCTTAAAGCGCATGAAATGGCGAGTAAAATGCACTATTAAATTTCCTGGGTAGGGCAAACAGAGACCCGATTAGATCATCTTATATTATGGTTCATTTAAGAATTCAGCAAAATTCTATCACATTTGTTCAATTTACGTCGCTCCTATTTCAGACAGCGTACTGGGCTATGCGGCATCTTAAAGCGCGTGGAATGGCGAGCAAAATGCACTATTAAACTTCTAGGATAAGACAAACAGAGACCCGATTAGATCATTTTATATTACGGTTAATATAAAAATTCAGCGTAATTCTATCACATTTGTTCAACTTACGTCGCTCCTATTTCAGATAGCGTACTGGGCTAGGCGGCATCTTAAAGCGCGTGGAATGGCGAGTAAAATTTACTACTAAACTTCTATGATAGGGCAATCAGAGACCCGATTAGATCGTTTTATATTTTGTTTAATATAAGATTTCAGGGAAATTGTAACACATTTGTTCAGTTTTCGTCGCTCCTATTTCAGGTAGCGTATTGGGCTAAGCGGCATGTCAAAGCGCATGAAATGGCGAGTAAAACGCACTATTAAACTTGTAGGGTAAGGCAAACAGATACCCGATTACATCATTTTATATTACGGTTAATATAAGAATTCAGCGTAATTCTATCACATTTGTTCAACTTACGTCGCTCCTATTTCAGATAGCGTATTGGGCTAAGCGGCATCTCAAAGCGCAAGAAATGGCGAGTAAAATGCACTATTACACTTCTAGGGTAGGGCAAACAGAGACCCGATTAGATCATTTTATATTATGGTTAATTTAATAATTC
>CAKAJE020000063.1:0-49444 GCA_916610135.2 Macropis europaea | reverse complement strand
TTAAATTAACCATAATTATAAAATGAACTAATCGGGTCTCTGTTTGCCCTACCCTAGAAGTTTTAATAGTGCATTTCACTCGTCGTTTCATGCGCTTTGCGATGCCGCTTCGCCCAATTAGCTATCTGAAATAGGAGCGACGTAAATTGAACAAATGTGATAGAATTTCGCTGAATTCTTATATTAACCAAAATATAAAATGATCTAATCGGGTCTATGATTGCCCTATCATAGAAGTTTAAAAGTGCATTTTACTCGCCATTCCACGCGCTTTAAGATGCCGCCTAGCCCAGTACGCTATCTGAAATAGGGAGCGACGTAAATTGAACAAATGTGATAGAATTTCGCTGAATTCTTATATTAACCAAATATAAAATGATCTAATCGGGTCTCTGATTGCCCTATCATAGAAGTTTAATAGTGCATTTTACTCGCCATTCCACGCGCTTTAAGATGCCGCCTAGCCCAGTACGCTATCTGAAATAGGAGCGACGTATGTTGAACAAATGTGATAGAATTTCCCTGAATTCTTATATTAACCTTAATGTAAAATGATCTAATCGGGTCTCTGTTTGCCCTACCCTAGAAGTTTAATAGTGCATTTCACTCGTCATTTCATATGCTTTGCGATGCCGCTTAGCCCCAATAAGCTATCTGAAATAGGAGCGACGTAAATTGAACAAATGTGATAGAATTTCGCTGAATTCTTATATTAACCAAAATATAAAATGATCTAGTCGGGTCTCTGATTGCCCTATCATAGAAGTTTAATAGTGCATTTTACTCGCCATTCCACGCGCTTTAAGGTGCCGCCTAGCCAGTACGCTATCTGAAATAGGAGCGACGTAAGTTGAACAAATGTGATAGAATTTTGCTGAATTCGTAAATTAACCATAATGTAAAATGATCGAATCGGGTCTCTGATTGCCCTACCCTAGAAGTTTAATAGTTCATTTTACTCGCCATTTCTTGCGCTTTGAGGTGCCGCTTAGCCCAATACGCTATCTGAAATATCAGCGACGTAAATTGAACAAATGTGAGAGAATCTCGCTGAATTCTTATATTAACCAAAATATAAAATGATCTAATCGGGTCTATGATTGCCCTATCATAGAAGTTTAAAAGTGCATTTACTCGCCATTCCACGCGGCTTTAGATGCCGCCTAGCCCAGTACGCTATCTGAAATAGGAGCGACGTAAATTGAACAAATGTGATAGAATTTCGCTGAATTCTTATATTAACCAAAATATAAAATGATCTAATCGGGTCTCTGATTGCCCTATCATAGAAGTTTAATAGTGCATTTTACTCGCCATTCCACGCGCTTTAAGATGCCGCCTAGCCCAGTACGCTATCTGAAATAGGAGCGACGTATGTTGAACAAATGTGATAGAATTTCCCTGAATTCTTATATTAACCTTAATGTAAAATGATCTAATCGGGTCTCTGTTTGGCCCTACCCTAGAAGTTTAATAGTGCATTTCACTCGTCATTTCATATGCTTTGCGATGCCGCTTAGCCCAATAAGCTATCTGAAATAGGAGCGACGTAAATTGAACAAATGTGATAGAATTTCGCTGAATTCTTATATTAACCTAAATATAAAATGATCTAGTCGGGTCTCTGATTGCCCTATCATAGAAGTTTAATAGTGCATTTACTCGCCATTCCACGCGCTTTAGGTGCCGCCTAGCCCAGTACGCTATCTGAAATAGGAGCGACGTAAGTTGAACAAATGTGATAGAATTTTGCTGAATTCTTAAATTAACCATAATGTAAAATGATCGAATCGGGTCTCTGATTGCCTAACCCTAGAAGTTTAATAGTTCATTTTACTCGCCATTTCTTGCGCTTTGAGATGCCGCTTAGCCCAATACGCTATCTGAAATATCAGCGACGTAAATTGAACAAATGTGAGAGAATCTCGCTGAATTCTTATATTAACCAAAATATAAAAAGATCTACTCGGGTCTATGATTGCCCTATCATAGAAGTTTAAAAGTGCATTTTACTCGCCATTCCACGCGCTTTAAGATGCCGCCTAGCCCAGTACGCTATCTGAAATAGGAGCGACGTAAATTGAACAAATGTGATAGAATTTCGCTGAATTCTTATATTAACCGTAATATAAAATGATCTAATTGGGTCTCTGTTTGCCCTACCCTAGAAGTTTAACAGTGCATTTTACTCGTCATTTCATGCGATTCGAGATGCCGCATAGCCAATACGCTATCTGACATAGGAGCGACGTAAATTGAACAAATGTGATAGAATTTCGCTGAATTCTTAAATTAACCATAGTATAAAATGATCTAATCGGGTCTCTGTTTGCCCTACCCTAGAAGTTTAATAGTACATTTTACTCGCCATTTCTTGCGCTTTGAGATGCCGCTTATCCCAATACGCTATCTGAAATAACAGCGACGTAAATTGAACAAATGTGAGAGAATCTCGCTGAATTCTTATATTAACCTTAATGTAAAATGATCTAATCGGGTCTCTGTTCGCCCTACCCTAGAAGATTACTAGTGCATTTCACACGTCATTTCATGCGCTTTGAGATGCCGCTTAGCTCAATAAGCTATCTGAAATAGGAGCGACGTAAATTGGACAAATGTGATAGAATTTTTCTGCATTCTTAAATAAACCATAATATGAAATGATCTAATCGGGTCTCTGTTTGCCCTACCCTAGAGGTTTAACAGTCCATTTTACTCGCCATTTCATGCGCTTTGAGATGCCGCTTAGCCCAATACGCTATCTGAAATAGGAGCGACGTAAATTGAACAAATGTGATAGAATTTCCCTGAATTCTTATATTAACCAAAATATAAAATGATCTAATCGGGTCTCTGATTGCCCCTATCATAGAAGTTTGATAGTGTATTTTACTCGACATTCCACGCGCTTTAAGTTGCCGCCTAGCCCAGTACGCTATCTGAAATAGGAGCTACGTAAGTTGAAAAAATGTGACAGAATTACGCTGAATTCTTATATTTACCGTAATATAAAATGATGTAATCGGGTCTCTGTTTGCCTTATCCTAGAAGTTTAATAGTGCATTTTACTCGCCGTTTCATGCGCTTTGAGATGCCGCCTAGCCCAGTACGCTATCTGACATAGGAGCGACGTAAATTGAACAAATGTGATAGAATTTCGCTGAATTCTTAAATTAACCATAATTTAAAATGATCTAATGGGGTCTCTGATTGCCCTACCCTAGAAGATTAATGGTGCATTTCACTCGCCATTTCATGCGCTTTGAGATGCCGCTTAGCCCAATACGCTATCTGACATAGGAGCGACGTAAATTGAACAAATGTGATAGAATTTCGCTGAATTCTTAAATTAACCATAATATAAAATGATCTAATGGGGTCTCTGATTGCCCTATCATAGAAGTTTAGTAGTGCATTTCACTCGCCATTTCATGCGCTTTGAGATGCCGCTTAGCCCAATACGCTATCTGACATAGGAGCGACGTAAATTGAACAAATGTGATAGAATTACCCTGAATTCTTATATTAACCATAATATAAAATGATCTAATCGGGTCTCTGTTTGCCCTACCCTAGAAGTTTAATAGTGCATTTCACTCGTCGTTTCATGCGCTTTGCGATGCCGCTTCGCCCAATAAGCTATCTGAAATAGGAGCGACGTAAATTGAACAAATGTGATAGAATTTCGCTGAATTCTCATATTAACCAAAATATAAAATGATCTAATCGGGTCTCTGATTGCCCTATCATAGAAGTTTAATAGTGCATTTTACTCGCCATTCCACGCGGTTTAAGATGCCGCCTAGCCCAGTACGCTATCTGAAATAGGAGCGACGTATGTTGAACAAATGTGATAGAATTTCCCTGAATTCTTATATTAACCTTAATGTAAAATGATCTAATCGGGTCTCTGTTTGCCCTACCCTAGAAGTTTAATAGTGCATTTCACTCGTCATTTCATGCGCTTTGCGATGCCGCTTAGCCCAATAAGCTATCTGAAATAGGATCGACGTAAATTGAACAAATGTGATAGAATTTCGCTGAATTCTTATATTAACCAAAATATAAAATGATCTAGTCGGGTCTCTGATTGCCCTATCATAGAAGTTTAATAGTGCATTTTACTCGCCATTCCACGCGCTTTAAGGTGCCGCCTAGCCCAGTACGCTATCTGAAATAGGAGCGACGTAAGTTGAACAAATGTAATAGAATTTTGCTGAATTCGTAAATTAACCATAATGTAAAATGATCGAATCGGGTCTCTGATTGCCCTACCCTAGAAGTTTAATAGTTCATTTTACTCGCCATTTCTTGCGCTTTGAGGTGCCGCTTAGCCCAATACGCTATCTGAAATATCAGCGACGTAATTTGAACAAATGTGAGAGAATCTCGCTGAATTCTTATATTAACCAAAATATAAAATGATCTAATCGGGTCTATGATTGCCCTATCATAGAAGTTTAAAAGTGCATTTTACTCGCCATTCCACGCGCTTTAAGATGCCGCCTAGCCCAGTACGCTATCTGAAGTAGGAGCGACGTAAATTGAACAAATGTGATAGAATTTCGCTGAATTCTTATATTAACCAAAATATAAAATGATCTAATCGGGTCTCTGATTGCCCTATCATAGAAGTTTAATAGTGCATTTTACTCGCCATTCCACGCGCTTTAAGATGCCGCCTAGCCCAGTACGCTATCTGAAATAGGAGCGACGTATGTTGAACAAATGTGATAGAATTTCCCTGAATTCTTATATTAACCTTAATGTAAAATGATCTAATCGGGTCTCTGTTTGCCCTACCCTAGAAGTTTAATAGTGCATTTCACTCGTCATTTCATATGCTTTGCGATGCCGCTTAGCCCAATAAGCTATCTGAAATAGGAGCGACGTAAATTGAACAAATGTGATAGAATTTCGCTGAATTCTTATATTAACCAAAATATAAAATGATCTAGTCGGGTCTCTGATTGCCCTATTATAGAAGTTTAATAGTGCATTTTACTCGCCATTCCACGCGCTTTAAGGTGCCGCCTAGCCCAGTACGCTATCTGAAATAGGAGCGACGTAAGTTGAACAAATGTGATAGAATTTTGCTGAATTCTTAAATTAACCATAATGTGAAATGATCGAATCGGGTCTCTGATTGCCCTACCCTAGAAGTTTAATAGTTCATTTTACTCGCCATTTCTTGCGCTTTGAGATGCCGCTTAGCCCAATACGCTATCTGAAATATCAGCGACGTAAATTGAACAAATGTGATAGAATTTCGCTGAATTCTTATATTAACCAAAATATAAAATGATCTAGTCGGGTCTCTGATTGCCCTATCATAGAAGTTTAATAGTGCATTTTACTCGCCATTCCACGCGCTTTAAGGTGCCGCCTAGCCCAGTACGCTATCTGAAATAGGAGCGACGTAAGTTGAACAAATGTGATAGAATTTTGCTGAATTCTTAAATTAACCATAATGTAAAATGATCGAATCGGGTCTCTGATTGCCCTACCCTAGAAGTTTAATAGTTCATTTTACTCGCCATTTCTTGCGCTTTGAGATGCCGCTTAGCCCAATACGCTATCTGAAATATCAGCGACGTAAATTGAACAAATGTGAGAGAATCTCGCTGAATTCTTATATTAACCAAAATATAAAAAGATCTACTCGGGTCTATGATTGCCCTATCATAGAAGTTTAAAAGTGCATTTTACTCGCCATTCCACGCGCTTTAAGATGCCGCCTAGCCCAGTACGCTATCTGAAATAGGAGCGACGTAAATTGAACAAATGTGATAGAATTTCGCTGAATTCTTATATTAACCGTAATATAAAATGATCTAATTGGGTCTCTGTTTGCCCTACCCTAGAAGTTTAACAGTGCATTTTACTCGTCATTTCATGCGATTCGAGATGCCGCATAGCCCAATACGCTATCTGACATAGGAGCGACGTAAATTGAACAAATGTGATAGAATTTCGCTGAATTCTTAAATTAACCATAGTATAAAATGATCTAATCGGGTCTCTGTTTGCCCTACCCTAGAAGTTTAATAGTACATTTTATTCGCCATTTCTTGCGCTTTGAGATGCCGCTTATCCCAATACGCTATCTGAAATAACAGCGACGTAAATTGAACAAATGTGAGAGAATCTCGCTGAATTCTTATATTAACCATAATGTAAAATGATCTAATCGGGTCTCTGTTCGCCCTACCCTAGAAGATTACTAGTGCATTTCACACGTCATTTCATGCGCTTTGAGATGCCGCTTAGCTCAATAAGCTATCTGAAATAGGAGCGACATAAATTGGACAAATGTGATAGAATTTTTCTGAATTCTTAAATAAACCATAATATGAAATGATCTAATCGGGTCTCTGTTTGCCCTACCCTAGAGGATTAACAGTGCATTTTACTCGCCATTTCATGCGCTTTGAGATGCCGCTTAGCCCAATACGCTATCTGAAATAGGAGCGACGTAAATTGAACAAATGTGATAGAATTTCGCTGAATTCTTATATTAACCAAAATATAAAATGATCTAATCGGGTCTCTGATTGCCCTATCATAGAAGTTTGATAGTGTATTTTACTCGACATTCCACGCGCTTTAAGTTGCCGCCTAGCCCAGTACGCTATCTGAAATAGGAGCTACGTAAGTTGAACAAATGTGACAGAATTACGCTGAATTCTTATATTTACCGTAATATAAAATGATGTAATCGGGTCTCTGTTTGCCTTATCCTAGAAGTTTAATAGTGCATTTTACTCGCCGTTTCATGCGCTTTGAGATGCCGCCTAGCCCAGTACGCTATCTGACATAGGAGCGACGTAAATTGAACAAATGTGATAGAATTTCGCTGAATTCTTAAATTAACCATAATTTAAAATGATCTAATGGGGTCTCTGATTGCCCTACCCTAGAAGATTAATGGTGCATTTCACTCGCCATTTCATGCGCCTTGAGATGCCGCTTAGCCCAATACGCTATCTGACATAGGAGCGACGTAAATTGAACAAATGTGATAGAATTTCGCTGAATTCTTAAATTAACCATAATATAAAATGATCTAATGGGGTCTCTGATTGCCCTATCATAGAAGTTTGGTAGTGCATTTTACTCGCCCTTCCACGCGCTTTGAGATACCGCCTTGCCCAGTACGCTATCTGAAATAGGAGCGACGTAAGTTGAACAAATGTGATAGAGTTACGCTGAATTCTTATATTAACCGTAATATAAAATGATCTAATCGGGTCTCTGTTTGCCCTACCCTAGAAGTTTAACAGTGCATTTTACTCGTCATTTCATGCGCTTTGAGATGCCGCATAGCCCAATACGCTATCTGACATAGGAGCGACGTAAATTGAACAAATGTGATAGAATTTCGCTGAATTCTTAAATTAACCATAATATAAAATGATCTAATGGGGTCTCTGATTGCCCTACCATAGAAGATTAATAGTGCATTTCACTCGCCATTTCATGCGCTTTGAGATGCCGCTTAGCCCAATACGCTATCTTACATAGGAGCGACGTAAATTGAACAAATGTGATAGAATTTCGCTGAATTCTTATATTAACCAAAATATAAAATGATCTAATCGGGTCTCTGATTGCCCTATCATAGAAGTTTAATAGTGCATTTTACTCGCCATTCCACTCGCTTTAAGTTGCCGCCTAGCCCAGTACGCTATCTGAAATAGGAGCGACGTAAGTTGAACAAATGTGACAGAATTACGCTGAATTCTTATATTAACCATAATATAAAATGATCTAATCGGGTCTCTGTTTGCCCTACCCTAGAAGTTTAATAGTGCATTTCACTCGTCGTTTCATGCGCTTTGCGATGCCGCTTCGCCCAATAAGCTATCTGAAATAGGAGCGACGTAAATTGAACAAATGTGATAGAATTTCGCTGAATTCTTATATTAACCAAAATATAAAATGATCTAATCGGGTCTCTGATTGCCCTATCATAGAAGTTTAATAGTGCATTTTACTCGCCATTCCACGCGGTTTAAGATGCCGCCTAGCCCAGTACGCTATCTGAAATAGGAGCGACGTATGTTGAACAAATGTGATAGAATTTCCCTGAATTCTTATATTAACCTTAATGTAAAATGATCTAATCGGGTCTCTGTTTGCCCTACCCTAGAAGTTTAATAGTGCATTTCACTCGTCATTTCATGCGCTTTGCGATGCCGCTTAGCCCAATAAGCTATCTGAAATAGGATCGACGTAAATTGAACAAATGTGATAGAATTTCGCTGAATTCTTATATTAACCAAAATATAAAATGATCTAGTCGGGTCTCTGATTGCCCTATCATAGAAGTTTAATAGTGCATTTTACTCGCCATTCCACGCGCTTTAAGGTGCCGCCTAGCCCAGTACGCTATCTGAAATAGGAGCGACGTAAGTTGAACAAATGTAATAGAATTTTGCTGAATTCGTAAATTAACCATAATGTAAAATGATCGAATCGGGTCTCTGATTGCCCTACCCTAGAAGTTTAATAGTTCATTTTACTCGCCATTTCTTGCGCTTTGAGGTGCCGCTTAGCCCAATACGCTATCTGAAATATCAGCGACGTAAATTGAACAAATGTGAGAGAATCTCGCTGAATTCTTATATTAACCAAAATATAAAATGATCTAATCGGGTCTATGATTGCCCTATCATAGAAGTTTAAAAGTGCATTTTACTCGCCATTCCACGCGCTTTAAGATGCCGCCTAGCCCAGTACGCTATCTGAAGTAGGAGCGACGTAAATTGAACAAATGTGATAGAATTTCGCTGAATTCTTATATTAACCAAAATATAAAATGATCTACTCGGGTCTCTGATTGCCCTATCATAGAAGTTTAATAGTGCATTTTACTCGCCATTCCACGCGCTTTAAGATGCCGCCTAGACCAGTACGCTATCTGAAATAGGAGCGACGTAAGTTGAACAAATGTGATAGAATTTCCCTGAATTCTTATATTAACCTTAATGTAAAATGATCTAATCGGGTCTCTGTTTGCCCTACCCTAGAAGTTTAATAGTGCATTTCACTCGTCATTTCATATGCTTTGCGATGCCGCTTAGCCCAATAAGCTATCTGAAATAGGAGCGACGTAAATTGAACAAATGTGATAGAATTTCGCTGAATTCTTATATTAACCAAAATATAAAATGATCTAGTCGGGTCTCTGATTGCCCTATCATAGAAGTTTAATAGTGCATTTTACTCGCCATTCCACGCGCTTTAAGGTGCCGCCTAGCCCAGTACGCTATCTGAAATAGGAGCGACGTAAGTTGAACAAATGTGATAGAATTTTGCTGAATTCTTAAATTAACCATAATGTAAAATGATCGAATCGGGTCTCTGATTGCCCTACCCTAGAAGTTTAATAGTTCATTTTACTCGCGATTTCTTGCGCTTTGAGATGCCGCTTAGCCCAATACGCTATCTGAAATATCAGCGACGTAAATTGAACAAATGTGAGAGAATCTCGCTGAATTCTTATATTAACCAAAATATAAAAAGATCTACTCGGGTCTATGATTGCCCTATCATAGAAGTTTAAAAGTGCATTTTACTCGCCATTCCACGCGCTTTAAGATGCCGCCTAGCCCAGTACGCTATCTGAAATAGGAGCGACGTAAATTGAACAAATGTGATAGAATTTCGCTGAATTCTTATATTAACCGTAATATAAAATGATCTAATTGGGTCTCTGTTTGCCCTACCCTAGAAGTTTAACAGTGCATTTTACTCGTCATTTCATGCGATTCGAGATGCCGCATAGCCCAATACGCTATCTGACATAGGAGCGACGTAAATTGAACAAATGTGATAGAATTTCGCTGAATTCTTAAATTAACCATAGTATAAAATGATCTAATCGGGTCTCTGTTTGCCCTACCCTAGAAGTTTAATAGTACATTTTATTCGCCATTTCTTGCGCTTTGAGATGCCGCTTATCCCAATACGCTATCTGAAATAACAGCGACGTAAATTGAACAAATGTGAGAGAATCTCGCTGAATTCTTATATTAACCTTAATGTAAAATGATCTAATCGGGTCTCTGTTCGCCCTACCCTAGAAGATTACTAGTGCACTTCACACGTCATTTCATGCGCTTTGAGATGCCGCTTAGCTCAATAAGCTATCTGAAATAGGAGCGACCTAAATTGGACAAATGTGATAGAATTTTTCTGAATTCTTAAATAAACCATAATATGAAATGATCTAATCGGGTCTCTGTTTGCCCTACCCTAGAGGTTTAACAGTGCATTTTACTCGCCATTTCATGCGCTTTGAGATGCCGCTTAGCCCAATACGCTATCTGAAATAGGAGCGACGTAAATTGAACAAATGTGATAGAATTTCGCTGAATTCTTATATTAACCAAAATATAAAATGATCTAATCGGGTCTCTGATTGCCCTATCATAGAAGTTTGATAGTGTATTTTACTCGACATTCCACGCGCTTTAAGTTGCCGCCTAGCCCAGTACGCTATCTGAAATAGGAGCTACGTAAGTTGAACAAATGTGACAGAATTACGCTGAATTCTTATATTTACCGTAATATAAAATGATGTAATCGGGTCTCTGTTTGCCTTATCCTAGAAGTTTAATAGTGCATTTTACTCGCCGTTTCATGCGCTTTGAGATGCCGCCTAGCCCAGTACGCTATCTGACATAGGAGCGACGTAAATTGAACAAATGTGATAGAATTTCGCTGAATTCTTAAATTAACCATAATTTAAAATGATCTAATGGGGTCTCTGATTGCCCTACCCTAGAAGATTAATGGTGCATTTCACTCGCCATTTCATGCGCTTTGAGATGCCGCTTAGCCCAATACGCTATCTGACATAGGAGCGACGTAAATTGAACAAATGTGATAGAATTTCGCTGAATTCTTAAATTAACCATAATATAAAATGATCTAATGGGGTCTCTGATTGCCCTATCATAGAAGTTTAGTAGTGCATTTTACTCGCCCTTCCACGCGCTTTGAGATACCGCCTTGCCCAGTACGCTATCTGAAATAGGAGCGACGTAAGTTGAACAAATGTGATAGAGTTACGCTGAATTCTTATATTAACCGTAATATAAAATGATCTAATCGGGTCTCTGTTTGCCCTACCCTAGAAGTTTAACAGTGCATTTTACTCGTCATTTCATGCGCTTTGAGATGCCGCATAGCCCAATACGCTATCTGACATAGGAGCGACGTAAATTGAACAAATGTGATAGAATTTCGCTGAATTCTTAAATTAACCATAATATAAAATGATCTAATGGGGTCTCTGATTGCCCTACCATAGAAGATTAATAGTGCATTTCACTCGCCATTTCATGCGCTTTGAGATGCCGCTTAGCCCAATACGCTATCTTACATAGGAGCGACGTAAATTGAACAAATGTGATAGAATTTCGCTGAATTCTTATATTAACCAAAATATAAAATGATCTAATCGGGTCTCTGATTGCCCTATCATAGAAGTTTAATAGTGCATTTTACTCGCCATTCCACTCGCTTTAAGTTGCCGCCTAGCCCAGTACGCTATCTGAAATAGGAGCGACGTAAGTTGAACAAATGTGACAGAATTACGCTGAATTCTTATATTAACCATAATATAAAATGATCTAATCGGGTCTCTGTTTGCGCTACCCTAGAAGTTTAATCGTGCATTTCACTCGTCGTTTCATGCGCTTTGCGATGCAGCTTCGCCCAATAAGCTATCTGAAATAGGAGCGACGTAAATTGAACAAATGTGATAGAATTTCGCTGAATTCTTATATTAACCAAAATATAAAATGATCTAATCGGGTCTCTGATTGCCCTATCATAGAAGTTTAATAGTGCATTTTACTCGCCATTCCACGCGCTTTAAGGTGCCGCCTAGCCCAGTACACTATCTGAAATAGGAGCGACGTAAGTTGAACAAATGTGATAGAATTTTGCAGAATTCTTAAATTAACCATAATGTAAAATGATCGAATCGGGTCTCTGATTGCCCTACCCTAGAAGTTTAATAGTTCATTTTACTCGCCATTTCTTGCGCTTTGAGATGCCGCTTAGCCCAATACGCTATCTGAAATATCAGCGACGTAAATTGAACAAATGTGAGAGAATCTCGCTGAATTCTTATATTAACCAAAATATAAAAAGATCTACTCGGGTCTATGATTGCCCTATCATAGAAGTTTAAAAGTGCATTTTACTGGCCATTCCACGCGCTTTAAGATGCCGCCTAGCCCAGTACGCTATCTGAAATAGGAGCGACGTAAATTGAACAAATGTGATAGAATTTCGCTGAATTCTTATATTAACCGTAATATAAAATGATCTAATTGGGTCTCTGTTTGCCCTACCCTAGAAGTTTAACAGTGCATTTTACTCGTCATTTCATGCGATTCGAGATGCCGCATAGCCCAATACGCTATCTGACATAGGAGCGACGTAAATTGAACAAATGTGATAGAATTTCGCTGAATTCTTAAATTAACCATAGTATAAAATGATCTAATCGGGTCTCTGTTTGCCCTACCCTAGAAGTTTAATAGTACATTTTATTCGCCATTTCTTGCGCTTTGAGATGCCGCTTATCCCAATACGCTATCTGAAATAACAGCGACGTAAATTGAACAAATGTGAGAGAATCTCGCTGAATTCTTATATTAACCTTAATGTAAAATGATCTAATCGGGTCTCTGTTCGCCCTACCCTAGAAGATTACTAGTGCATTTCACACGTCATTTCATGCGCTTTGAGATGCCGCTTAGCTCAATAAGCTATCTGAAATAGGAGCGACATAAATTGGACAAATGTGATAGAATTTTTCTGAATTCTTAAATAAACCATAATATGAAATGATCTAATCGGGTCTCTGTTTGCCCTACCCTAGAGGTTTAACAGTGCATTTTACTCGCCATTTCATGCGCTTTGAGATGCCGCTTAGCTCAATACGCTATCTGAAATAGGAGCGACGTAAATTGAACAAATGTGATAGAATTTCGCTGAATTCTTATATTAACCAAAATATAAAATGATCTAATCGGGTCTCTGATTGCCCTATCATAGAAGTTTGATAGTGTATTTTACTCGACATTCCACGCGCTTTAAGTTGCCGCCTAGCCCAGTACGCTATCTGAAATAGGAGCTACGTAAGTTGAACAAATGTGACAGAATTACGCTGAATTCTTATATTTACCGTAATATAAAATGATGTAATCGGGTCTCTGTTTGCCTTATCCTAGAAGTTTAATAGTGCATTTTACTCGCCGTTTCATGCGCTTTGAGATGCCGCCTAGCCCAGTACGCTATCTGACATAGGAGCGACGTAAATTGAACAAATGTGATAGAATTTCGCTGAATTCTTAAATTAACCATAATTTAAAATGATCTAATGGGGTCTCTGATTGCCCTACCCTAGAAGATTAATGGTGCATTTCACTCGCCATTTCATGCGCTTTGAGATGCCGCTTAGCCCAATACGCTATCTGACATAGGAGCGACGTAAATTGAACAAATGTGATAGAATTTCGCTGAATTCTTAAATTAACCATAATATAAAATGATCTAATGGGGTCTCTGATTGCCCTATCATAGAAGTTTAGTAGTGCATTTTACTCGCCCTTCCACGCGCTTTGAGATACCGCCTTGCCCAGTACGCTATCTGAAATAGGAGCGACGTAAGTTGAACAAATGTGATAGAGTTACGCTGAATTCTTATATTAACCGTAATATAAAATGATCTAATCGGGTCTCTGTTTGCCCTACCCTAGAAGTTTAACAGTGCATTTTACTCGTCATTTCATGCGCTTTGAGATGCCGCATAGCCCAATACGCTATCTGACATAGGAGCGACGTAAATTGAACAAATGTGATAGAATTTCGCTGAATTCTTAAATTAACCATAATATAAAATGATCTAATGGGGTCTCTGATTGCCCTACCATAGAAGATTAATAGTGCATTTCACTCGCCATTTCATGCGCTTTGAGATGCCGCTTAGCCCAATACGCTATCTGACATAGGAGCGACGTAAATTGAACAAATGTGATAGAATTTCGCTGAATTCTTATATTAACCAAAATATAAAATGATCTAATCGGGTCTCTGATTGCCCTATCATAGAAGTTTAATAGTGCATTTTACTCGCCATTCCACTCGCTTTAAGTTGCCGCCTAGCCCAGTACGCTATCTGAAATAGGAGCGACGTAAGTTGAACAAATGTGACAGAATTACGCTGAATTCTTATATTAACCATAATATAAAATGATCTAATCGGGTCTCTGTTTGCGCTACCCTAGAAGTTTAATAGTGCATTTCACTCGTCGTTTCATGCGCTTTGCGATGCCGCTTCGCCCAATAAGCTATCTGAAATAGGAGCGACGTAAATTGAACAAATGTGATAGAATTTCGCTGAATTCTTATATTAACCAAAATATAAAATGATCTAATCGGGTCTCTGATTGCCCTATCATAGAAGTTTAAAAGTGCATTTTACTCGCCATTCCACGCGCTTTAAGATGCCGCCTAGCCCAGTAAGCTATCTGAAAGAGGAGCGACGTAAGGTGAACAAATGTGATAGAATTACGCTGAATTCTTATATTAACCGTAATATAAAATGATCTAATCGGGTCTCTGTTTGCCTTATCCTAGAAGTGTAATAGTGCATGTTACTCGCCATTTCATGCGCATTGAGATGCCGCTTAGCCCAACACGCTATCTGAAATAGGAGCGACGTAAATTGAACAAATGTGATAGAATTTCGCTGAATTCTTATATTAACCGTAATATAAAATGATCTATTCGGGTTTCTGTTCGCCCTACCCCAGAAGTTTAATAGAGCATTTCACTCGTCAATCCATGCGCTTTGAGATGCCGCTTAGCCCAATACGCTATCTGAAATAGGAGCGACGCAAATTGAACAAATGTAATAGAATTTCGCTGAATTCTTATATTAACCAAAATATAAAATGATCTAATCGGGTCTCTGATTGCCCTATCATAGAAGTTTAATAGTGCATTTTACTCGCCATTCCACGCGCTTTAAGATGCCGCCTAGCCCAGTACGCTAACTGAAATAGGAGCGACGTATGTTGAACAAATGTGATAGAATTTCCCTGAATTCTTATATTAACCTTAATGTAAAATGATCTAATCGGGTCTCTGTTTGCCCTACCCTAGAAGTTTAATAGTGCATTTCACTCGTCATTTCATACGCTTTGCGATGCCGCTTAGCCCAATAAGCTATCTGAAATAGGAGCGACGTAAATTGAACAAATGTGATAGAATTTCGCTGAATTTTTATATTAACCAAAATATAAAATGATCTAATCGGATCTCTGATTGCCCTATCATAGAAGTTTAATAGTGCATTTTACTCGCCATTCCATGCGTTTTAAGGTGCCGCCTAGCCCAGTACGCTATCTGAAATAGGAGCGACGTAAACTGAACAAATGTGATAGAATTTTGCTGAATTCTTAAATTAACCATAATATAAAATGATCTAGTCGGGTCTCTGATTGCCCTACCCTAGAAGTTTACTAGTGCATTTTACTCGCCATTTCATGCGCTTTGAGATGCCGCTTAGCCCAATACGCTATCTGAAATAGGAGCGACGTAAATTGAACAAATGTGATAGAATTTCGCTGAATTCTTATATTAACCAAAATATAAAATGATCTAATCGGATCTCTGATTGCCCTATCATAGAAGTTTAATAGTGCATTTTACTCGCCATTCCATGCGTTTTAAGGTGCCGCCTAGCCCAGTACGCTATCTGAAATAGGAGCGACGTAAACTGAACAAATGTGATAGAATTTTGCTGAATTCTTAAATTAACCATAATATAAAATGATCTAGTCGGGTCTCTGATTGCCCTACCCTAGAAGTTTAATAGTGCATTTTACTCGCCATTTCATGCGCTTTGAGATGCCGCTTAGCCCAATACGCTCTCTGAAATAGGAGCGACGTAAATTGAACAAATGTGATAGAATTTCGCTGAATTCTTATATTAACCAAAATATAAAATGATCTAATCGGGTCTCTGATTGCCCTATCATAGAAGTTTGATAGTGTATTTTCCTCGACATTCCACGCGCTTTAAGTTGCCGCCTAGCCCAGTACGCTAACTGAAATAGGAGCTACGTATGTTGAAGAAATGTGACAGAATTACGCTGAATTCTTATATTAACCGTAATATAAAATGATCTAATCGGGTCTCTGTTTGCCTTATCCTAGAAGTTTAGTAGTGCATTTTACTCGCCATTCCACGCGCTTTATGATGCCGCCTAGCCCAGGACGCTATCTGAAATAGGAGCTACGTAAGTTGAACAAATGTGACAGAGTTACGCTGAATTCTTATATTAACCGTAATATAAAATGATCTAATCGGGTCTCTGTTTGCCTTATCCTAGAAGTTTAATAGTGCATTTTACCCGCCATTCCACGCGCTTTAAGATGCCGCCTAGCCCAGTACGCTATCTGAAACAGGGGCTACGTAAGTTGAACAAATGTGTCAGAGTTACGCTGAATTCTTATATTAACCGCAATATAAAATGATCTAATCGGGTCTCTGTTTGCCTTATCCTAGAAGTTTAATAGTGCATTTTACTCGCCATTTCATGCGCTTTGAGATGCCGCTTAGCCCAATACGCTATCTGAAATAGGAGCCACGTAAGTTGAACAAATGTGATAGAATTTCGCTGAATTCTTATATTTACCGTAATATAAAATGATCTAATCGGTTCTCTGATTGCCCTACCATAGAAGTTTAATGGTGCATTTTACTCGCCATTCCACGCGCTTTAAGTTGCCGCCTAGCCCAGTACGCTATCTGAAATAGGAGCGACGTAAGTCGAACAAATGTGATAGAATTTTTCTGAATTCTTAAATTAACCATAATATAAAATGATCTAATCGGGTCTCTGTTTGCCCTACCCTAGAAGTTTAATAGTGCATTTTACTCGCCTTTCCACGCGCTTTACGATGCCGCCTAGCCCAGTACGCTATCTGAAATAGGAACGACGTAAATTGAACGAATGTGATAGAATTTTGCTGACTTCTTAAATTAATCATAATATAAAATGATCTAATCGGGTCTCTGTTTGCCCTACCCTAGAAGTTTAATAGTGCATTTTACTCGCCATTTCATGCGCATTGAGATGCCGCTTAGCCCAATACGCTGTCTGAAATAGGAGCGACGTAAATTGAACAAATGTGATAGAATTTCGCTGAATTCTTATATTAACCGTAATATAAAATGATCTAATCGGGTCTCTGTTTGCCCTACCCTAGAAGTTTAATAGTGCATTTTACTCGTCATTTCATGCGCTTTGAGATGCCGCATAGCCCAATACGCTATCTGAAATAGGAACGACGTAAATTGAACAAATGTGATAGAATTTTTCTGAATTCTTAAATTAACCATAATATAAAATGATCTAATCGGGTCTCTGTTTGCCCTACCCTTGAAGTTTAATAGTGCATTTTGCTCGCCATTTCATGCGCTTTGAGATGCCGCTACTCCCAATACGCTATCTGAAATAGGAGCGACGTAAACTGAACAAATCTGATAGAATTTCGCTGAATTCTTATATTAACCAAAATATAAAATGATCTAATCGGGTCTCTGTTTGCCTTATCCTAGAAGTTTAATAGTGCATTTTACTCACCATTTCATGCGCATTGAGATGCCGCTTAGCCCAATACGCTATCTGAAATATCAGCGACGTAAATTGAACAAATGTGAGAGAATTTCGCTGAATTCTTATATTAACCAAAATATAAAATGATCTAATCGGGTCTCTGATTGCCCGATCATAGAAGTTTAGTAGTGCATTTAACTCGCCCTTCCACGCGCTTTGAGATTCCGCCTAGCCCAGTACGCTATCTGAAATAGGAGCGACGTAAGTTGAAAAAATGTGATAGAATTACGCTGAATTCTTATATTAACCGTAATATAAAATGATCTAATCGGGTCTCTGTTTGCCCTACCCTAGAAGTTTAATAGTGCATTTTACTCGTCATTTCATGCGCTTTGAGACGCCGCATAGCCCAGTACGCTATCTGAAATAGGAACGACGTAAATTGAACAAATGTGATAGATTTTTTCTGAATTCTTAAATTAACCATAATATAAAATGATCTAATCGGGTCTCTGTTTGCCCTACCCTTGAAGTTTAATAGTGCATTTTACTCGCCATTCCACGCGCTTTAAGATGCCGCCTAGCCCAGTACGCTATCTGAAAGAGGAGCGACGTAAGTTGAACAAATGTGATAGAATTACGCTGAATTCTTATATTAACCGTAATATAAAATGATCTAATCGGGTCTCTGTTTGCCTTATCCTAGAAGTTTAATTGTGCATGTTACTCGCCATTTCATGCGCACTGAGATGCCGCTTAGCCCAATACGCTATCTGAAATAGGAGCGACGTAAATTGAACAAATGTGATAGAATTTCGCTGAATTCTTAAATTAACCATAATATAAAATGATCTTATCGGGTCTCTGTTTGCCCTACCCTAGAAGTTTAATAGTGCATTTTACTCGCCATTTCATGCGCTTTCAGATGCCGCTAAGCCCAATAAGCTATCTGAAATAGGAGCGACGTAAATTGAACAAATGTGATAGAATTTCGCTGAATTCTTAAATTAACCATAATATAAAATGATCTAATCGGGTCTCTGTTTGCCCTACCCTTGAAGTTTAATAGTGCATTTTACTCGCCATTTCATGCGCTTTGAGATGCCGCTACTCCCAATACGCTATCTGAAATAGGAGCGACGTAAATTGAACAAATCTGATAGAATTTCGCTGAATTCTTATATTAACCAAAATATAAAATGATCTAATCGGGTCTCTGTTTGCCTTATCCTAGAAGTTTAATAGTGCATGTTACTCGCCATTTCATGTGCATTGAGATGCCGCTTAGCCCAATACGCTATCTGAAATAGGAGCGACGTAAATTGAACAAATGTGATAGAATTTCGCTGAATTCTTAAATTAACCATAATATAAAATGATCTTATCGGGCCTCTGTTTGCCCTACCCTAGAAGTTTAATAGTGCATTTTACTCCACATTTCTTGCGCTTTGAGATGCCGCTTAGCCCAATACGCTATCTGAAATATCAGCGACGTAAGAACAAATGTGAGAGAATTTCGCTGAATTCTTATATTAACCAAAATATAAAATGATGTAATCGGGTCTCTGATTGCCCGATCATAGAAGTTTAGTAGTGCATTTTACTCGCCCTTCCACGCGCTTTGAGATTCCGCCTAGCCCAGTACGCTATCTGAAATAGGAGCGACGTAAGTTGAACAAATGTGATAGAATTACGCTGAATTCTTATATTAACCGTAATATAAAATGATCTAATCGGGTCTCTGTTTGCCGTACCCTAGAAGTTTAATAGTGCATTTTACTCGCCACTTCATGCGCTTTGAGATGTCGCATAGCCCAATACGCTATCTGAAATAGGAACGACGTAAATTGAACAAATGTGATAGAGTTTTTCTGAATTCTTAAATTAACCATAATATAAAATGATCTAATCGGGTCTCTGTTTGCCCTACCCTTGAAGTTTAATAGTGCATTTTACTCGCCATTTCATGCGCTTTGAGATGCCGCTACTCCCAATACGCTATCTGAAATAGGAGCGACGTAAATTGAACAAATCTGATAGAATTTCGCTGAATTCTTATATTAACCGTAATATAAAATGATCTAATCGGGTCTCTGTTTGCCTTATCCTAGAAGTTTAATAGTGCATGTTACTCGCCATTTCATGTGCATTGAGATGCCGCTTAGCCCAATACCCTATCTGAAATAGGAGCGACGTAAATTGAACAAATGTGATAGAATTTCGCTGAATTCTTAAATTAACCATAATATAAAATGATCTTATCGGGTCTCTGTTTGCCCTACCCTAGAAGTTTAATAGTGCATTTTACTCCACATTTCTTGCGCTTTGAGATGCCGCTTAGCCCAATTCGCTATCTGAAATATCAGCGACGTAAATTGAACAAATGTGAGAGAATTTCGCTGAATTCTTATATTAACCAAAATATAAAATGATGTAATCGGGTCTCTGATTGCCCGATCATAGAAGTTTAGTAGTGCATTTTACTCGCCCTTCCACGCGCTTTGAGATTCCGCCTAGCCCACTACGCTATCTGAAATAGGAGCGACGTAAGTTGAACAAATGTGATAGAATTACGCTGAATTCTTATATTAACCGTAATATAAAATGATCTAATCGGGTCTCTGTTTGCCCTACCCTAGAAGTTTAATAGTGCATTTTACTCGTCATTTCATGCGCTTTGAGATGTCGCATAGCCCAATACGCTATCTGAAATAGGAACGACGTAAATTGAACAAATGTGATAGAATTTTTCTGAATTCTTAAATTAACCATAATATAAAATGATCTAATCGGGTCTCTGTTTGCCCTACCCTTGAAGTTTAATAGTGCATTTTACTCGCCATTTTATGCGCTTTGAGATGCCGCTTAGCCCAATACGCTATCTGAAATAGGTGCGACGTAAATTGAACAAATGTGATAGAATTTCGCTGAATTCTTAAATTAACCATAATATAAAATGATCTCATCGGGTCTCTGTTTGCCCTACCCTAGAAGTTTAATAGTGCATTTTACTCCACATTTCTTGCGCTTTGAGATGCCGCTTAGCCCAATACGCTATCTGAAATATCAGCGACGTAAATTGAACAAATGTGAGAGAATTTCGCTGAATTCTTATATTAACCAAAATATAAAATGATGTAATCGGGTCTCTGATTGCCCGATCGTAGAAGTTTAGTAGTGCATTTTACTCGCCCTTCCACGCGCTTTGAGATTCCGCCTAGCCCAGTACGCTATCTGAAATAGGAGCGACGTAAGTTGAACAAATGTGATAGAATTACGCTGAATTCTTATATTAACCGTAATATAAAATGATCTAATCGGGTCTCTGTTTGCCCTACCCTAGAAGTTTAATAGTGCATTTTACTCGTCATTTCATGCGCTTTGAGATGTCGCATAGCCCAATACGCTATCTGAAATAGGAACGACGTAAATTGAACAAATGTGATAGAGTTTTTCTGAATTCTTAAATTAACCATAATATAAAATGATCTAATCGGGTCTCTGTTTGCCCTACCCTTGAAGTTTAATAGTGCATTTTACTCGCCATTTTATGCGCTTTGAGATGCCGCTTAGCCCAATACGCTATCTGAAATAGGTGCGACGTAAATTGAACAAATGTGATAGAATTTCGCTGAATTCTTATATTAACCAAAATATAAAATGCTCTAATCGGGTCTCTGATTGCCCTATCATAGAAGTTTGATAGTGCATTTTACTCGCCATTCCACGCGTTTTAAGATGCCGCATAGACCAGTACGCTATCTGAAAGAGGAGCGACGTAAGTTGAACAAATGTGATAGAATTACGCTGAATTCTTGTATTAACCGTAATATAAAATGATCTAATCGGGTATCTGTTTGCCCTACCCTAGAAGTTTAATAGTGCATTTTACTCGTCATTTCATGCGCTTTGAGATGCCGCATAGCCGAATACGCTATCTGAAATAGGAACGACGTAAATTGAACAAATGTGATAGAATTTTTCTGAATTCTTAAATTAACCATAATATAAAATGATCTAATCGGGTCTCTGTTTGCCCTACCCTTGAAGTTTGATAGTGCATTTTACTCGCCATTTCATGCGCTTTGAGATGCCGCTACTCCCAATACGCTATCTGAAATAGGAGCGACGTAAATTGAACAAATCTGATAGAATTTCGCTGAATTCTTATATTAACCAAAATATAAAATGATCTAATCGGGTCTCTGTTTGCCTTATCCTAGAAGTTTAATAGTGCATTTTACTCGCCATTTTATGCGCTTTGAGATGCCGCTTAGTCCAATACGCTATCTGAAATAGGTGCGACGTAAATTGAACCAATGTGATAGAATTTCGCTGAATTCTTATATTAACCAAAATATAAAATGATCTAATCGGGTCTCTGTTTGCCTTATCCTAGAAGTTTAATTGTGCATGTTACTCGCCATTTCATGCGCACTGAGATGCCGCTTAGCCCAATACGCTATCTGAAATAGGAGCGACGTAAATTGAACAAATGTGATAGAATTTCGCTGAATTCTTAAATTAACCATAATATAAAATGATCTTATCGGGTCTCTGTTTGCCCTACCCTAGAAGTTTAATGGTGCATTTTACTCGCCATTCCACGCGCTTTAACTTGCCGCCTAGCCCAGTACGCTATCTGAAATAGGAGCGACGTAAGTTGAACAAATGTGATAGAATTTTTCTGAATTCTTAAATTAACCATAATATAAAATGATCTAATCGGGTCTCTGTTTGCCCTACCCTTGAAGTTTAATAGTGCATTTTGCTCGCCATTTCATGCGCTTTGAGATGCCGCTACTCCCAATACGCTATCTGAAATAGGAGCGACGTAAACTGAACAAATCTGATAGAATTTCGCTGAATTCTTATATTAACCAAAATATAAAATGATCTAATCGGGTCTCTGTTTGCCTTATCCTAGAAGTTTAATAGTGCATTTTACTCACCATTTCATGCGCATTGAGATGCCGCTTAGCCCAATACGCTATCTGAAATATCAGCGACGTAAATTGAACAAATGTGAGAGAATTTCGCTGAATTCTTATATTAACCAAAATATAAAATGATCTAATCGGGTCTCTGATTGCCCGATCATAGAAGTTTAGTAGTGCATTTAACTCGCCCTTCCACGCGCTTTGAGATTCCGCCTAGCCCAGTACGCTATCTGAAATAGGAGCGACGTAAGTTGAAAAAATGTGATAGAATTACGCTGAATTCTTATATTAACCATAATATAAAATGATCTAATCGGGTCTCTGTTTGCCCTACCCTAGAAGTTTAATAGTGCATTTTACTCGTCATTTCATGCGCTTTGAGACGCCGCATAGCCCAGTACGCTATCTGAAATAGGAACGACGTAAATTGAACAAATGTGATAGATTTTTTCTGAATTCTTAAATTAACCATAATATAAAATGATCTAATCGGGTCTCTGTTTGCCCTACCCTTGAAGTTTAATAGTGCATTTTACTCGCCATTCCACGCGCTTTAAGATGCCGCCTAGCCCAGTACGCTATCTGAAAGAGGAGCGACGTAAGTTGAACAAATGTGATAGAATTACGCTGAATTCTTATATTAACCGTAATATAAAATGATCTAATCGGGTCTCTGTTTGCCTTATCCTAGAAGTTTAATTGTGCATGTTACTCGCCATTTCATGCGCACTGAGATGCCGCTTAGCCCAATACGCTATCTGAAATAGGAGCGACGTAAATTGAACAAATGTGATAGAATTTCGCTGAATTCTTAAATTAACAATAATATAAAATGATCTTATCGGGTCTCTGTTTGCCCTACCCTAGAAGTTTAATAGTGCATTTTACTCGCCATTTCATGCGCTTTCAGATGCCGCTAAGCCCAATAAGCTATCTGAAATAGGAGCGACGTAAATTGAACAAATGTGATAGAATTTCGCTGAATTCTTAAATTAACCATAATATAAAATGATCTAATCGGGTCTCTGTTTGCCCTACCCTTGAAGTTTGATAGTGCATTTTACTCGCCATTTCATGCGCTTTGAGATGCCGCTACTCCCAATACGCTATCTGAAATAGGAGCGACGTAAATTGAACAAATCTGATAGAATTTCGCTGAATTCTTATATTAACCAAAATATAAAATGATCTAATCGGGTCTCTGTTTGCCTTATCCTAGAAGTTTAATAGTGCATGTTACTCGCCATTTCATGTGCATTGAGATGCCGCTTAGCCCAATACGCTATCTGAAATAGGAGCGACGTAAATTGAACAAATGTGATAGAATTTCGCTGAATTCTTAAATTAACCATAATATAAAATGATCTTATCGGGTCTCTGTTTGCCCTACCCTAGAAGTTTAATAGTGCATTTTACTCCACATTTCTTGCGCTTTGAGATGCCGCTTAGCCCAATACGCTATCTGAAATATCAGCGACGTAAATTGAACAAATGTGAGAGAATTTCGCTGAATTCTTATATTAACCAAAATATAAAATGATGTAATCGGGTCTCTGATTGCCCGATCATAGAAGTTTAGTAGTGCATTTTACTCGCCCTTCCACGCGCTTTGAGATTCCGCCTAGCCCAGTACGCTATCTGAAATAGGAGCGACGTAAGTTGAACAAATGTGATAGAATTACGCTGAATTCTTATATTAACCGTAATATAAAATGATCTAATCGGGTCTCTGTTTGCCGTACCCTAGAAGTTTAATAGTGCATTTTACTCGCCATTTCATGCGCTTTGAGATGTCGCATAGCCCAATACGCTATCTGAAATAGGAACGACGTAAATTGAACAAATGTGATAGAGTTTTTCTGAATTCTTAAATTAACCATAATATAAAATGATCTAATCGGGTCTCTGTTTGCCCTACCCTTGAAGTTTAATAGTGCATTTTACTCGCCATTTCATGCGCTTTGAGATGCCGCTACTCCCAATACGCTATCTGAAATAGGAGCGACGTAAATTGAACAAATCTGATAGAATTTCGCTGAATTCTTATATTAACCGTAATATAAAATGATCTAATCGGGTCTCTGTTTGCCTTATCCTAGAAGTTTAATAGTGCATGTTACTCGCCATTTCATGTGCATTGAGATGCCGCTTTGCCCAATACGCTATCTGAAATAGGAGCGACGTAAATTGAACAAATGTGATAGAATTTCGCTGAATTCTTAAATTAACCATAATATAAAATGATCTTATCGGGTCTCTGTTTGCCCTACCCTAGAAGTTTAATAGTGCATTTTACTCCACATTTCTTGCGCTTTGAGATGCCGCTTAGCCCAATTCGCTATCTGAAATATCAGCGACGTAAATTGAACAAATGTGAGAGAATTTCGCTGAATTCTTATATTAACCAAAATATAAAATGATGTAATCGGGTCTCTGATTGCCCGATCATAGAAGTTTAGTAGTGCATTTTACTCGCCCTTCCACGCGCTTTGAGATTCCGCCTAGCCCACTACGCTATCTGAAATAGGAGCGACGTAAGTTGAACAAATGTGATAGAATTACGCTGAATTCTTATATTAACCGTAATATAAAATGATCTAATCGGGTCTCTGTTTGCCCTACCCTAGAAGTTTAATAGTGCATTTTACTCGTCATTTCATGCGCTTTGAGATGTCGCATAGCCCAATACGCTATCTGAAATAGGAACGACGTAAATTGAACAAATGTGATAGAATTTTTCTGAATTCTTAAATTAACCATAATATAAAATGATCTAATCGGGTCTCTGTTTGCCCTACCCTTGAAGTTTAATAGTGCATTTTACTCGCCATTTTATGCGCTTTGAGATGCCGCTTAGCCCAATACGCTATCTGAAATAGGTGCGACGTAAATTGAACAAATGTGATAGAATTTCGCTGAATTCTTATATTAACCAAAATATAAAATGATCTAATCGGGTCTCTGATTGCCCTATCATAGAAGTTTGATAGTGCATTTTACTCGCCATTCCACGCGCTTTAAGGTGCCGCCTAGCCCAGTACGCTATCTGAAAGAGGAGCGACGTAAGTTGAACAAATGTGATAGAATTACGCTGAATTCTTATATTAACCGTAATATAAAATGATCTAATCGGGTATCTGTTTGCCCTACCCTAGAAGTTTAATCGTGCATTTTACTCGCCATTTCATGCTCTTTCAGATGCCGCTAAGCCCAATAAGCTATCTGAAATAGGAGCGACGTAAATTGAACAAATGTGATAGAATTTCGCTGAATTCTTAAATTAACCATAATATAAAATGATCTAATCGGGTCTCTGTTTGCCCTACCCTTGAAGTTTAATAGTGCATTTTACTCGCCATTTCATGCGCTTTGAGATGCCGCTACTCCCAATACGCTATCTGAAATAGGAGCGACGTAAATTGAACAAATCTGATAGAATTTCGCTGAATTCTTATATTAACCAAAATATAAAATGATCTAATCGGGTCTCTGTTTGCCTTATCCTAGAAGTTTAATAGTGCATGTTACTCGCCATTTCATGTGCATTGAGATGCCGCTTAGCCCAATACGCTATCTGAAATAGGAGCGACGTAAATTGAACAAATGTGATAGAATTTCGCTGAATTCTTAAATTAACCATAATATAAAATGATCTTATCGGGTCTCTGTTTGCCCTACCCTAGAAGTTTAATAGTGCATTTTACTCCACATTTCTTGCGCTTTGAGATGCCGCTTAGCCCAATACGCTATCTGAAATATCAGCGACGTAAATTGAACAAATGTGAGAGAATTTCGCTGAATTCTTATATTAACCAAAATATAAAATGATGTAATCGGGTCTCTGATTGCCCGATCGTAGAAGTTTAGTAGTGCATTTTACTCGCCCTTCCACGCGCTTTGAGATTCCGCCTAGCCCAGTACGCTATCTGAAATAGGAGCGACGTAAGTTGAACAAATGTGATAGAATTACGCTGAATTCTTATATTAACCGTAATATAAAATGATCTAATCGGGTCTCTGTTTGCCCTACCCTAGAAGTTTAATAGTGCATTTTACTCGTCATTTCATGCGCTTTGAGATGTCGCATAGCCCAATACGCTATCTGAAATAGGAACGACGTAAATTGAACAAATGTGATAGAGTTTTTCTGAATTCTTAAATTAACCATAATATAAAATGATCTAATCGGGTCTCTGTTTGCCCTACCCTTGAAGTTTAATAGTGCATTTTACTCGCCATTTTATGCGCTTTGAGATGCCGCTTAGCCCAATACGCTATCTGAAATAGGTGCGACGTAAATTGAACAAATGTGATAGAATTTCGCTGAATTCTTATATTAACCAAAATATAAAATGCTCTAATCGGGTCTCTGATTGCCCTATCATAGAAGTTTGATAGTGCATTTTACTCGCCATTCCACGCGTTTTAAGATGCCGCCTAGACCAGTACGCTATCTGAAAGAGGAGCGACGTAAGTTGAACAAATGTGATAGAATTACGCTGAATTCTTGTATTAACCGTAATATAAAATGATCTAATCGGGTATCTGTTTGCCCTACCCTAGAAGTTTAATAGTGCATTTTACTCGTCATTTCATGCGCTTTGAGATGCCGCATAGCCGAATACGCTATCTGAAATAGGAACGACGTAAATTGAACAAATGTGATAGAATTTTTCTGAATTCTTAAATTAACCATAATATAAAATGATCTAATCGGGTCTCTGTTTGCCCTACCCTTGAAGTTTGATAGTGCATTTTACTCGCCATTTCATGCGCTTTGAGATGCCGCTACTCCCAATACGCTATCTGAAATAGGAGCGACGTAAATTGAACAAATCTGATAGAATTTCGCTGAATTCTTATATTAACCAAAATATAAAATGATCTAATCGGGTCTCTGTTTGCCTTATCCTAGAAGTTTAATAGTGCATTTTACTCGCCATTTTATGCGCTTTGAGATGCCGCTTAGCCCAATACGCTATCTGAAATAGGTGCGACGTAAATTGAACCAATGTGATAGAATTTCGCTGAATTCTTATATTAACCAAAATATAAAATGATCTAATCGGGTCTCTGTTTGCCTTATCCTAGAAGTTTAATTGTGCATGTTACTCGCCATTTCATGCGCACTGAGATGCCGCTTAGCCCAATACGCTATCTGAAATAGGAGCGACGTAAATTGAACAAATGTGATAGAATTTCGCTGAATTCTTAAATTAACCATAATATAAAATGATCTTATCGGGTCTCTGTTTGCCCTACCCTAGAAGTTTAATAGTGCATTTTACTCGCCATTTCATGCGCTTTCAGATGCCGCTAAGCCCAATAAGCTATCTGAAATAGGAGCGACGTAAATTGAACAAATGTGATAGAATTTCGCTGAATTCTTAAATTAACCATAATATAAAATGATCTAATCGGGTCTCTGTTTGCCCTACCCTTGAAGTTTAATAGTGCATTTTACTCGCCATTTCATGCGCTTTGAGATTCCGCCTAGCCCAGTACGCTATCTGAAATAGGAGCGACGTAAGTTGAACAAATGTGATAGAATTTCGCTGAATTCTTATATTAACCAAAATATAAAATGATCTAATCGGGTCTCTGTTTGCCTTATCCTAGAAGTTTAATAGTGCATGTTACTCGCCATTTCATGTGCATTGAGATGCCGCTTAGCCCAATACGCTATCTGAAATAGGAGCGACGTAAATTGAACAAATGTGATAGAATTTCGCTGAATTCTTAAATTAACCATAATATAAAATGATCTCATCGGGTCTCTGTTTGCCCTACCCTAGAAGTTTAATAGTGCATTTTACTCCACATTTCTTGCGCTTTGAGATGCCGCTTAGCCCAATACGCTATCTGAAATATCAGCGACGTAAATTGAACAAATGTGAGAGAATTTCGCTGAATTCTTATATTAACCAAAATATAAAATGATGTAATCGGGTCTCTGATTGCCCGATCATAGAAGTTTAGTAGTGCATTTTACTCGCCCTTCCACGCGCTTTGAGATTCCGCCTAGCCCAGTACGCTATCTGAAATAGGAGCGACGTAAGTTGAACAAATGTGATAGAATTACGCTGAATTCTTATATTAACCGTAATATAAAATGATCTAATCGGGTCTCTGTTTGCCCTACCCTAGAAGTTTAATAGTGCATTTTACTCGCCATTTCATGCGCTTTGAGATGTCGCATAGCCCAATACGCTATCTGAAATAGGAACGACGTAAATTGAACAAATGTGATAGAGTTTTTCTGAATACTTAAATTAACCATAATATAAAATGATCTAATCGGGTCTCTGTTTGCCCTACCCTTGAAGTTTAATAGTGCATTTTACTCGCCATTTCATGCGCTTTGAGATGCCGCTACTCCCAATACGCTATCTGAAATAGGAGCGACGTAAATTGAACAAATCTGATAGAATTTCGCTGAATTCTTATATTAACCGTAATATAAAATGATCTAATCGGGTCTCTGTTTGCCTTATCCTAGAAGTTTAATAGTGCAAGTTACTCGCCATTTCATGTGCATTGAGATGCCGCTTAGCCCAATACGCTATCTGAAATAGGAGCGACGTAAATTGAACAAATGTGATAGAATTTCGCTGAATTCTTATATTAACCAAAATATAAAATGATCTAATCGGGTCTCTGATTGCCCTATCATAGAAGTTTGATAGTGCATTTTACTCGCCATTCCACGCGCTTTAAGATGCCGCCTAGCCCAGTACGCTATCTGAAAGAGGAGCGACGTAAGTTGAACAAATGTGATAGAATTACGCTGAATTCTTATATTAACCGTAATATAAAATGATCTAATCGGGTATCTGTTTGCCCTACCCTAGAAGTTTAATAGTGCATTTTACTCGCCATTTCATGCGCTTTCAGATGCCGCTAAGCCCAATAAGCTATCTGAAATAGGAGCGACGTAAATTGAACAAATGTGATAGAATTTCGCTGAATTCTTAAATTAACCATAATATAATATGATCTAATCGGGTCTCTGTTTGCCCTACCCTTGAAGTTTAATAGTGCATTTTACTCGCCATTTCATGCGCTTTGAGATGCCGCTACTCCCAATACGCTATCTGAAATAGGAGCGACGTAAATTGAACAAATCTGATAGAATTTCGCTGAATTCTTATATTAACCAAAATATAAAATGATCTAATCGGGTCTCTGTTTGCCTTATCCTAGAAGTTTAATAGTGCATGTTACTCGCCATTTCATGTGCATTGAGATGCCGCTTAGCCCAATACGCTATCTGAAATAGGAGCGACGTAAATTGAACAAATGTGATAGAATTTCGCTGAATTCTTAAATTAACCATAATATAAAATGATCTTATCGGGTCTCTGTTTGCCCTACCCTAGAAGTTTAATAGTGCATTTTACTCCACATTTCTTGCGCTTTGAGATGCCGCTTAGCCCAATACGCTATCTGAAATATCAGCGACGTAAATTGAACAAATGTGAGAGAATTTCGCTGAATTCTTATATTAACCAAAATATAAAATGATGTAATCGGGTCTCTGATTGCCCGATCGTAGAAGTTTAGTAGTGCATTTTACTCGTCATTTCATGCGCTTTGAGATGCCGCATAGCCGAATACGCTATCTGAAATAGGAACGACGTAAATTGAACAAATGTGATAGAATTTTTCTGAATTCTTAAATTAACCATAATATAAAATGATCTAATCGGGTCTCTGTTTGCCCTACCCTTGAAGTTTGATAGTGCATTTTACTCGCCATTTCATGCGCTTTGAGATGCCGCTACTCCCAATACGCTATCTGAAATAGGAGCGACGTAAATTGAACAAATGTGATAGAATTTCGCTGAATTCTTATATTAACCAAAATATAAAATGATCTAATCGGGTCTCTGTTTGCCTTATCCTAGAAGTTTAATAGTGCATTTTACTCGCCATTTTATGCGCTTTGAGATGCCGCTTAGCCCAATACGCTATCTGAAATAGGTGCGACGTAAATTGAACCAATGTGATAGAATTACGCTGAATTCTTATATTAACCGTAATATAAAATGATCTAATCGGGTATCTGTTTGCCTTACCCTAGAAGTTTAATACGGCATTTTACTCGCCCTTTCATGCGCTTTCAGATGCTGCTAAGCCCAATAAGCTATCTGAAATAGGAGCGACGTAAATTGAACAAATGTGACAGAATTTCCCTGAAATCTTATATTAAACAAAATATAAAATGATCTAATCGGGTCTCTGATTGCCCTATCATAGAAGTTTAATAGTGCATTTTACTCGCCTTTCCACGCGCTTTAAGATGCCGCCTAGCCCAGTACGCTATCTGAAATAGGAACGACGTTAATTGAACGAATGTGATAGAATTTTGCTGACTTCTTAAATTAATCATAATATAAAATGATCTAATCGGGTCTCTGTTTGCCCTACCCTAGAAGTTTAATAGTGCATTTTACTCGCCATTTCATGCGCATTGAGATGCCGCTTAGCCCAATACGCTGTCTGAAATAGGAGCGACGTAAATTGAACAAATGTGATAGAATTTCGCTGAATTCTTAAATTAACCATAATATAAAATGATCTTATCGGGTCTCTGTTTGCCCTACCCTAGAAGTTTAGTAGTGCATTTTACTCGACATTTCTTGCGCTTTGAGATGCCGCTTAGCCCAATACGCTATCTGAAATATCAGCGACGTAAATTGAACAAATGTGAGAGAATTTCCCTGAATTCTTATATTAACCAAAATAGAAAATGATCTAATCGGGTCTCTGATTGCCCTATCATAGAAGTTTAGTAGTGCATTTTACTCGCCCTTTCACGCGCTTTGAGATGCCGCCTAGCCCAGTACGCTATCTGAAATAGGAGCGACGTAATTTGAACAAATGTGATAGAATTACGCTGAATTCTTATATTAACCGTAATATAAAATGATCTAATCGGGTCTCTGTTTGCCCTACCCTAGAAGTTTAATAGTGCATTTTACTCGTCATTTCATGCGCTTTGAGATGCCGCATAGCCCAATACGCTATCTGAAATAGGAACGACGTAAATTGAACAAATGTGATAGAATTTTTCTGAATTCTTAAATTAACCATAATATAAAATGATCTAATCGGGTCTCTGTTTGCCCTACCCTTGAAGTTTAATAGTGCATTTTACTCGCCATTTCATGCGCTTTGAGATGCCGCTACTCCCAATACGCTATCTGAAATAGGAGCGACGTAAACTGAACAAATCTGATAGAATTTCGCTGAATTCTTATATTAACCAAAATATAAAATGATCTAATCGGGTCTCTGTTTGCCTTATCCTAGAAGTTTAATAGTGCATTTTACTCACCATTTCATGCGCATTGAGATGCCGCTTAGCCCAATACGCTATCTGAAATATCAGCGACGTAAATTGAACAAATGTGAGAGAATTTCGCTGAATTCTTATATTAACCAAAATATAAAATGATCTAATCGGGTCTCTGATTGCCCGATCATAGAAGTTTAGTAGTGCATTTAACTCGCCCTTCCACGCGCTTTGAGATTCCGCCTAGCCCAGTACGCTATCTGAAATAGGAGCGACGTAAGTTGAAAATATGTGATAGAATTACGCTGAATTCTTATATTAACCGTAATATAAAATGATCTAATCGGGTCTCTGTTTACCCTACCCTAGAAGTTTAATAGTGCATTTTACTCGTCATTTCATGCGCTTTGAGATGTCGCATAGCCCAATACGCTATCTGAAATAGGAACGACGTAAATTGAACAAATGTGATAGAATCTTTCTGAATTCTTAAATTAACCATAATATAAAATGATTTAATCGGGTCTCTGTTTGCCCTACCCTTGAAGTTTAATAGTGCATTTTACTCGTCATTTCATGCGCTTTGAGATGCCGCTTAGCCCAATACGCTATCTGAAATAGGAGCGACGTAAATTGAACAAATGTGATAGAATTTCGCTGAATTCTTATATTAACCAAAATATAAAATGATCTAATCGGGTCTCTGATTGCCCTATCATAGTAGTTTGATAGTGCATTTTACTCGACATTTCACGCGCTTTAAGCTGCCGCCTAGCCCAGTACGCTGTCTGAAATAGGAGCTACGTAAGTTGAACAAATGTGACAGAATTACGCTCAATTCTTATATTAACCGCAATATAAAATGATCTAATCGGGTCTCTGTTTGCCTTATCCTAGAAGTTTAATAGTGCATTTTACTCGCCATTGCATGCGCTTTGAGATGCCGCTTAGCCCAATACGCTATCTGGAATAGGAGCGACGTAAATTGAACAAATCTGATAGAATTTCCGTGAATTCTTATATTAACCGTAATATAAAATGATCTGTTCGGGTTTCTGTTCGCCCTACCCCAGAAGTTTAATAGAGCATTTCATTCGTCAATCCATGCGCTTTGAGATGCCGCTTAGCCCAATACGCTATCTGAAATAGGAGCGACGTAAATTGAACAAATGTGATAGAATTTCGCTGAATTCTTATATTAACCAAAATATAAAATGATCTAATCGGGTCTCTGATAGCCCTATCATAGAAGTTTAATAGTGCATTTTACTCGCCATTCCACGCGCTTTAAGATGCCGCCTAGCCCAGTACGCTATCTGAAAGAGGAGCGACGTAAGTTGAACAAATGTGATAGAATTACGCTGAATTCTTATATTAACCGTAATATAAAATGATCTAATCGGGTCTCTGTTTGCCTTATCCTAGAAGTGTAATAGTGCATGTTACTCGCCATTTCATGCGCATTGAGATGCCGCTTAGCCCAATACGCTATCTGAAATAGGAGCGACGTAAATTGAACAAATGTGATAGAATTTCGCTGAATTCTTATATTAACCGTAATATAAAATGATCTATTCGGGTTTCTGTTCGCCCTACCCCAGAAGTTTAATAGAGCATTTCACTCGTCAATCCATGCGCTTTGAGATGCCGCTTAGCCCAATACGCTATCTGAAATAGGAGCGACGTAAATTGAACAAATGTGATAGAATTTCGCTGAATTCTTATATTAACCAAAATACAAAATGATCTAATCGGGTCTCTGATTGCCCTATCATAGAAGTTTGATAGTGCATTTTACTCGCCATTCCACGCGCTTTAAGATGCCGCCTAGCCCAGTACGCTATCTGAAAGAGGAGCGACGTAAGTTGAACAAATGTGATAGAATTACGCTGAATTCTTATATTAACCGTAATATAAAATGATCTAATCGGGTATCTGTTTGCCCTACCCTAGAAGTTTAATAGTGCATTTTACTCGCCATTTCATGCGCTTTCAGATGCCGCTAAGCCCAATAAGCTATCTGAAATAGGAGCGACGTAAATTGAACAAATGTGATAGAATTTCGCTGAATTCTTAAATTAACCATAATATAATATGATCTAATCGGGTCTCTGTTTGCCCTACCCTTGAAGTTTAATAGTGCATTTTACTCGCCATTTCATGCGCTTTGAGATGCCGCTACTCCCAATACGCTATCTGAAATAGGAGCGACGTAAATTGAACAAATCTGATAGAATTTCGCTGAATTCTTATATTAACCAAAATATAAAATGATCTAATCGGGTCTCTGTTTGCCTTATCCTAGAAGTTTAATAGTGCATGTTACTCGCCATTTCATGTGCATTGAGATGCCGCTTAGCCCAATACGCTATCTGAAATAGGAGCGACGTAAATTGAACAAATGTGATAGAATTTCGCTGAATTCTTAAATTAACCATAATATAAAATGATCTTATCGGGTCTCTGTTTGCCCTACCCTAGAAGTTTAATAGTGCATTTTACTCCACATTTCTTGCGCTTTGAGATGCCGCTTAGCCCAATACGCTATCTGAAATATCAGCGACGTAAATTGAACAAATGTGAGAGAATTTCGCTGAATTCTTATATTAACCAAAATATAAAATGATGTAATCGGGTCTCTGATTGCCCGATCGTAGAAGTTTAGTAGTGCATTTTACTCGTCATTTCATGCGCTTTGAGATGCCGCATAGCCGAATACGCTATCTGAAATAGGAACGACGTAAATTGAACAAATGTGATAGAATTTTTCTGAATTCTTAAATTAACCATAATATAAAATGATCTAATCGGGTCTCTGTTTGCCCTACCCTTGAAGTTTGATAGTGCATTTTACTCGCCATTTCATGCGCTTTGAGATGCCGCTACTCCCAATACGCTATCTGAAATAGGAGCGACGTAAATTGAACAAATCTGATAGAATTTCGCTGAATTCTTATATTAACCAAAATATAAAATGATCTAATCGGGTCTCTGTTTGCCTTATCCTAGAAGTTTAATAGTGCATTTTACTCGCCATTTTATGCGCTTTGAGATGCCGCTTAGCCCAATACGCTATCTGAAATAGGTGCGACGTAAATTGAACCAATGTGATAGAATTTCGCTGAATTCTTATATTAACCAAAATATAAAATGATCTAATCGGGTCTCTGGTTGCCCTATCATAGAAGTTTGATAGTGCATTTTACTCGCCATTCCACGCGCTTTAAGATGCCGCCTAGCCCAGTACGCTATCTGAAAGAGGAGCGATGTAAGTTGAACAAATGTGATAGAATTACGCTGAATTCTTATATTAACCGTAATATAAAATGATCTAATCGGGTATCTGTTTGCCTTACCCTAGAAGTTTAATACGGCATTTTACTCGCCCTTTCATGCGCTTTCAGATGCTGCTAAGCCCAATAAGCTATCTGAAATAGGAGCGACGTAAATTGAACAAATGTGACAGAATTTCCCTGAAATCTTATATTAAACAAAATATAAAATGATCTAATCGGGTCTCTGATTGCCCTATCATAGAAGTTTAATAGTGCATTTTACTCGCCTTTCCACGCGCTTTAAGATGCCGCCTAGCCCAGTACGCTATCTGAAATAGGAACGACGTAAATTGAACGAATGTGATAGAATTTTGCTGACTTCTTAAATTAATCATAATATAAAATGATCTAATCGGGTCTCTGTTTGCCCTACCCTAGAAGTTTAATAGTGCATTTTACTCGCCATTTCATGCGCATTGAGATGCCGCTTAGCCCAATACGCTGTCTGAAATAGGAGCGACGTAAATTGAACAAATGTGATAGAATTTCGCTGAATTCTTAAATTAACCATAATATAAAATGAACTTATCGGGTCTCTGTTTGCCCTACCCTAGAAGTTTAGTAGTGCATTTTACTCGACATTTCTTGCGCTTTGAGATGCCGCTTAGCCCAATACGCTATCTGAAATATCAGCGACGTAAATTGAACAAATGTGAGAGAATTTCCCTGAATTCTTATATTAACCAAAATAGAAAATGATCTAATCGGGTCTCTGATTGCCCTATCATAGAAGTTTAGTAGTGCATTTTACTCGCCCTTTCACGCGCTTTGAGATGCCGCCTAGCCCAATACGCTATCTGAAATAGGTGCGACGTAAATTGAACCAATGTGATAGAATTTCGCTGAATTCTTATATTAACCAAAATATAAAATGATCTAATCGGGTCTCTGGTTGCCCTATCATAGAAGTTTGATAGTGCATTTTACTCGCCATTCCACGCGCTTTAAGATGCCGCCTAGCCCAGTACGCTATCTGAAAGAGGAGCGATGTAAGTTGAACAAATGTGATAGAATTACGCTGAATTCTTATATTAACCGTAATATAAAATGATCTAATCGGGTATCTGTTTGCCTTACCCTAGAAGTTTAATACGGCATTTTACTCGCCCTTTCATGCGCTTTCAGATGCTGCTAAGCCCAATAAGCTATCTGAAATAGGAGCGACGTAAATTGAACAAATGTGACAGAATTTCCCTGAAATCTTATATTAAACAAAATATAAAATGATCTAATCGGGTCTCTGATTGCCCTATCATAGAAGTTTAATAGTGCATTTTACTCGCCTTTCCACGCGCTTTAAGATGCCGCCTAGCCCAGTACGCTATCTGAAATAGGAACGACGTAAATTGAACGAATGTGATAGAATTTTGCTGACTTCTTAAATTAATCATAATATAAAATGATCTAATCGGGTCTCTGTTTGCCCTACCCTAGAAGTTTAATAGTGCATTTTACTCGCCATTTCATGCGCATTGAGATGCCGCTTAGCCCAATACGCTGTCTGAAATAGGAGCGACGTAAATTGAACAAATGTGATAGAATTTCGCTGAATTCTTAAATTAACCATAATATAAAATGAACTTATCGGGTCTCTGTTTGCCCTACCCTAGAAGTTTAGTAGTGCATTTTACTCGACATTTCTTGCGCTTTGAGATGCCGCTTAGCCCAATACGCTATCTGAAATATCAGCGACGTAAATTGAACAAATGTGAGAGAATTTCCCTGAATTCTTATATTAACCAAAATAGAAAATGATCTAATCGGGTCTCTGATTGCCCTATCATAGAAGTTTAGTAGTGCATTTTACTCGCCCTTTCACGCGCTTTGAGATGCCGCCTAGCCCAGTACGCTATCTGAAATAGGAGCGACGTAATTTGAACAAATGTGATAGAATTACGCTGAATTCTTATATTAACCGTAATATAAAATGATCTAATCGGGTCTCTGTTTGCCCTACCCTAGAAGTTTAATAGTGCATTTTACTCGTCATTTCATGCGCTTTGAGATGCCGCATAGCCCAATACGCTATCTGAAATAGGAACGACGTAAATTGAACAAATGTGATAGAATTTTTCTGAATTCTTAAATTAACCATAATATAAAATGATCTAATCGGGTCTCTGTTTGCCCTACCCTTGAAGTTTAATAGTGCATTTTACTCGCCATTTCATGCGCTTTGAGATGCCGCTACTCCCAATACGCTATCTGAAATAGGAGCGACGTAAACTGAACAAATCTGATAGAATTTCGCTGAATTCTTATATTAACCAAAATATAAAATGATCTAATCGGGTCTCTGTTTGCCTTATCCTAGAAGTTTAATAGTGCATTTTACTCACCATTTCATGCGCATTGAGATGCCGCTTAGCCCAATACGCTATCTGAAATATCAGCGACGTAAATTGAACAAATGTGAGAGAATTTCGCTGAATTCTTATATTAACCAAAATATAAAATGATCTAATCGGGTCTCTGATTGCCCGATCATAGAAGTTTAGTAGTGCATTTAACTCGCCCTTCCACGCGCTTTGAGATTCCGCCTAGCCCAGTACGCTATCTGAAATAGGAGCGACGTAAGTTGAAAATATGTGATAGAATTACGCTGAATTCTTATATTAACCGTAATATAAAATGATCTAATCGGGTCTCTGTTTACCCTACCCTAGAAGTTTAATAGTGCATTTTACTCGTCATTTCATGCGCTTTGAGATGTCGCATAGCCCAATACGCTATCTGAAATAGGAACGACGTAAATTGAACAAATGTGATAGAATCTTTCTGAATTCTTAAATTAACCATAATATAAAATGATTTAATCGGGTCTCTGTTTGCCCTACCCTTGAAGTTTAATAGTGCATTTTACTCGTCATTTCATGCGCTTTGAGATGCCGCTTAGCCCAATACGCTATCTGAAATAGGAGCGACGTAAATTGAACAAATGTGATAGAATTTCGCTGAATTCTTATATTAACCAAAATATAAAATGATCTAATCGGGTCTCTGATTGCCCTATCATAGTAGTTTGATAGTGCATTTTACTCGACATTTCACGCGCTTTAAGCTGCCGCCTAGCCCAGTACGCTGTCTGAAATAGGAGCTACGTAAGTTGAACAAATGTGACAGAATTACGCTCAATTCTTATATTAACCGCAATATAAAATGATCTAATCGGGTCTCTGTTTGCCTTATCCTAGAAGTTTAATAGTGCATTTTACTCGCCATTTCATGCGCTTTGAGATGCCGCTTAGCCCAATACGCTATCTGGAATAGGAGCGACGTAAATTGAACAAATCTGATAGAATTTCCGTGAATTCTTATATTAACCGTAATATAAAATGATCTATTCGGGTTTCTGTTCGCCCTACCCCAGAAGTTTAATAGAGCATTTCATTCGTCAATCCATGCGCTTTGAGATGCCGCTTATCCCAATACGCTATCTGAAATAGGAGCGACGTAAATTGAACAAATGTGATAGAATTTCGCTGAATTCTTATATTAACCAAAATATAAAATGATCTAATCGGGTCTCTGATAGCCCTATCATAGAAGTTTAATAGTGCATTTTACTCGCCATTCCACGCGCTTTAAGATGCCGCCTAGCCCAGTACGCTATCTGAAAGAGGAGCGACGTAAGTTGAACAAATGTGATAGAATTACGCTGAATTCTTATATTAACCGTAATATAAAATGATCTAATCGGGTCTCTGTTTGCCTTATCCTAGAAGTGTAATAGTGCATGTTACTCGCCATTTCATGCGCATTGAGATGCCGCTTAGCCCAATACGCTATCTGAAATAGGAGCGACGTAAATTGAACAAATGTGATAGAATTTCGCTGAATTCTTATATTAACCGTAATATAAAATGATCTATTCGGGTTTCTGTTCGCCCTACCCCAGAAGTTTAATAGAGCATTTCACTCGTCAATCCATGCGCTTTGAGATGCCGCTTAGCCCAATACGCTATCTGAAATAGGAGCGACGTAAATTGAACAAATGTGATAGAATTTCGCTGAATTCTTATATTAACCAAAATACAAAATGATCTAATCGGGTCTCTGATTACCCTATCATAGAAGTTTGATAGTGCATTTTACTCGCCATTCCACGCGCTTTAAGATGTCGCCTAGCCCAGTACGCTATCTGAAATAGGAGCTACGTAAGTTGAACAAATGTGACAGAATTACGCTGAATTCTTATATTAACCGTAATATAAAATGATCTAATCGGGTGTCTGTTTGCCTTATCCTAGAAGCTTAGTAGTGCATTTTACTCGCCATTTCATGCGCTTTGAGATGCCGCTTAGCCCAATAAGCTATCTGAAATAGGAGCGACGCAAATTGAACAAATGTGATAGAATTACTCTGAATTCTTATATTAACCGTAATATAAAATGATCTAATCGGGTCTCTGTTTGCCTTACCCTAGAAGTTTGATAGTGCATTTTACTCGCCATTTCATGCGCTTTGAGATGCCGCTTAGCCCAATACGCTATCTGAAATAGGAGCGGCGTAAATTAAACAAATGTGATAGAATTTTGCTGAAATCTTAAATTAACCATAATATAAAATGATCTAATGGGGTCTCTGATTGCCCTACCCTAGAAGATTAATAGTGCATTTCACTCGCCATTTCATGCGCTTTGAGGTGCCGCTTAGCCCAATAAGCTATCTGAAATAGGAGCGACGCAAATTGAACAAATGTGATAGAATTTCGCTGAATTCTTATATTAACCAAAATATAAAATGATCTAATCGGGTCTCTGATTGCCCTATCATAGAAGTTTAATAGTGCATTTTACTCGCCATTTCATGCGCTTTGAGATGCCGCTACTCCCAATACGCTATCTGAAATAGGAGCGACGTAAACTGAACAAATCTGATAGAATTTCGCTGAATTCTTATATTAACCAAAATATAAAATGATCTAATCGGGTCTCTGTTTGCCTTATCCTAGAAGTTTAATAGTGCATTTTACTCACCATTTCATGCGCATTGAGATGCCGCTTAGCCCAATACGCTATCTGAAATATCAGCGACGTAAATTGAACAAATGTGAGAGAATTTCGCTGAATTCTTATATTAACCAAAATATAAAATGATCTAATCGGGTCTCTGATTGCCCGATCATAGAAGTTTAGTAGTGCATTTAACTCGCCCTTCCACGCGCTTTGAGATTCCGCCTAGCCCAGTACGCTATCTGAAATAGGAGCGACGTAAGTTGAAAAAATGTGATAGAATTACGCTGAATTCTTATATTAACCGTAATATAAAATGATCTAATCGGGTCTCTGTTTGCCCTACCCTAGAAGTTTAATAGTGCATTTTACTCGTCATTTCATGCGCTTTGAGACGCCGCATAGCCCAGTACGCTATCTGAAATAGGAACGACGTAAATTGAACAAATGTGATAGATTTTTTCTGAATTCTTAAATTAACCATAATATAAAATGATCTAATCGGGTCTCTGTTTGCCCTACCCTTGAAGTTTAATAGTGCATTTTACTCGCCATTCCACGCGCTTTAAGATGCCGCCTAGCCCAGTACGCTATCTGAAAGAGGAGCGACGTAAGTTGAACAAATGTGATAGAATTACGCTGAATTCTTATATTAACCGTAATATAAAATGATCTAATCGGGTCTCTGTTTGCCTTATCCTAGAAGTTTAATTGTGCATGTTACTCGCCATTTCATGCGCACTGAGATGCCGCTTAGCCCAATACGCTATCTGAAATAGGAGCGACGTAAATTGAACAAATGTGATAGAATTTCGCTGAATTCTTAAATTAACCATAATATAAAATGATCTTATCGGGTCTCTGTTTGCCCTACCCTAGAAGTTTAATAGTGCATTTTACTCCACATTTCTTGCGCTTTGAGACGCCGCTTAGCCCAATACGCTATCTGAAATATCAGCGACGTAAATTGAACAAATGTGAGAGAATTTCGCTGAATTCTTATATTAACCAAATATAAAATGATGTAATCGGGTCTCTGATTGCCCTATCATAGAAGTTTAGTAGTGCATTTTACTCGCCCTTCCACGCGCTTTGAGATGCCGCCTAGCCCACTACGCTATCTGAAATAGGAGCGACGTAAGTTGAACAAATGTGATAGAATTACGCTGAATTCTTATATTAACCGTAATATAAAATGATCTAATCGGGTCTCTGTTTACCCTACCCTAGAAGTTTAATAATGCATTTTACTCGTCATTTCATGCGCTTTGAGATGTCGCATAGCCCAATACGCTATCTGAAATAGGAGCGACGTAAACTGAACAAATGTGATAGAATTTTGCTGAATTCTTAAATTAACCATAATATAAAATGATCTAGTCGGGTCTCTGATTGCCCTACCCTAGAAGTTTAATAGTGCATTTTACTCGCCATTTCATGCGCTTTGAGATGCCGCTTAGCCCAATACGCTATCTGAAATAGGAGCGACGTAAATTGAACAAATGTGATAGAATTTCGCTGAATTCTTATATTAACCAAAATATAAAATGATCTAATCGGGCCTCTGATTGCCCTATCATAGAAGTTTGATAGTGTATTTTCCTCGACATTCCACGCGCTTTAAGTTGCCGCCTAGCCCAGTACGCTATCTGAAATAGGAGCTACGTATGTTGAAGAAATGTGACAGAATTACGCTGAATTCTTATATTAACCGTAATATAAAATGATCTAATCGGGTCTCTGTTTGCCTTATCCTAGAAGTTTAATAGTGCATTTTACTCGCCATTCCACGCGCTTTAAGATGCCGCCTAGCCCAGGACGCTATCTGAAATAGGAGCTACGTAAGTTGAACAAATGTGACAGAGTTACGCTGAATTCTTATATTAACCGTAATATAAAATGATCTAATCGGGTCTCTGTTTGCCTTATCCTAGAAGTTTAATAGTGCATTTTACCCGCCATTCCACGCGCTTTAAGATGCCGCCTAGCCCAGTACGCTATCTGAAATAGGAGCTACGTAAGTTGAACAAATGTGTCAGAGTTACGCTGAATTCTTATATTAACCGCAATATAAAATGATCCAATCGGGTCTCTGTTTGCCTTATCCTAGAAGTTTAATAGTGCATTTTACTCGCCATTTCATGCGCTTTGAGATGCCGCTTAGCCCAATACGCTATCTGAAATAGGAGCCACGTAAGTTGAACAAATGTGATAGAATTTCGCTGAATTCTTATATTTACCGTAATATAAAATGATCTAATCGGTTCTCTGATTGCCCTACCATAGAAGTTTAATGGTGCATTTTACTCGCCATTCCACGCGCTTTAAGTTGCCGCCTAGCCCAGTACGCTATCTGAAATAGGAGCGACGTAAGTTGAACAAATGTGATAGAATTTTTCTGAATTCTTAAATTAACCATAATATAAAATGATCTAATCGGGTCTCTGTTTGCCCTACCCTTGAAGTTTAATAGTGCATTTTACTCGCCATTTGATGCGCTTTGAGATGCCGCTTAGCCCAATACGCTATCTGAAATAGGTGCAACGTAAATTGAACAAATGTGATAGAATTTCGCTGAATTCTTATATTAACCAAAATATAAAATGATCTAATCGGGTCTCTGATTGCCCTATCATAGAAGTTTGATAGTGCATTTTACTCGCCATTCCACGCGCTTTAAGATGCCGCCTAGCCCAGTACGCTATCTGAAAGAGGAGCGACGTAAGTTGAACAAATGTGATAGAATTACGCTGCATCCTTATATTAACCGTAATATAAAATGATCTAATCGGGTATCTGTTTGCCTTACCCTAGAAGTTTAATAGGGCATTTTACTCGCCCTTTCATGCGCTTTCAGATGCCGATAAGCCCAATAAGCTATCTGAAATAGGAGCGACGTAAATTGAACAAATGTGACAGAATTTCCCTGAAATCTTACATTAAACAAAATATAAAATGATCTAATCGGGTCTCTGATTGCCCTATCATAGAAGTTTAATAGTGCATTTTACTCGCCTTTCCACACGCTTTAAGATGCCGCCTAGCCCAGTACGCTATCTGAAATAGGAACGACGTAAATTGAACGAATGTGATAGAATTTTGCTGACTTCTTAAATTAATCATAATATAAAATGATCTAATCGGGTCTCTGTTTGCCCTACCCTAGAAGTTTAATAGTGCATTTTACTCGCCATTTCATGCGCATTGAGATGTCGCTTAGCCCAATACGCTATCTGAAATAGGAGCGACGTAAATTGAACAAATGTGATAGAATTTCGCTGAATTCTTAAATTAACCATAATATAAAATGATCTTATCGGGTCTCTGTTTGCCCTACCCTAGAAGTTTAGTAGTGCATTTTACTCGACATTTCTTGCGCTTTGAGATGCCGCTTAGCCCAATACGCTATCTGAAATATCAGCGACGTAAATTGAACAAATGTGAGAGAATTTCCCTGAATTCTTATATTAACCAAAATAGAAAATGATCTAATCGGGTCTCTGATTGCCCTATCATAGAAGTTTAGTAGTGCATTTTACTCGCCCTTCCACGCGCTTTGAGATGCCGCCTAGCCCAGTACGCTATCTGAAATAGGAGCGACGTAATTTGAACAAATGTGATAGAATTACGCTGAATTCTTATATTAAACCGTAATATAAAATGATCTAATCGGGTCTCTGTTTGCCTTATCCTAGAAGTTTAATAGTGCATTTTACTCGCCATTTCATGCGCTTTGAGATGCCGCTTAGCCCAATACGCTATCTGGAATAGGAGCGACGTAATTGAACAAATCTGATAGAATTTCCGTGAATTCTTATATTAACCGTAATATAAAATGATCTATTCGGGTTTCTGTTCGCCCTACCCCAGAAGTTTAATAGAGCATTTCACTCGTCAATCCATGCGCTTTGAGATGCCGCTTAGCCCAATACGCTATCTGAAATAGGAGCGACGTAAATTGAACAAATGTGATAGAATTTCGCTGAATTCTTATATTAACCAAAATATAAAATGATCTAATCGGGTCTCTGATAGCCCTATCATAGAAGTTTAATAGTGCATTTTACTCGCCATTCCACGCGCTTTAAGATGCCGCCTAGCCCAGTACGCTATCTGAAAGAGGAGCGACGTAAGTTGAACAAATGTGATAGAATTACGCTGAATTCTTATATTAACCGTAATATAAAATGATCTAATCGGGTCTCTGTTTGCCTTATCCTAGAAGTGTAATAGTGCATGTTACTCGCCATTTCATGCGCATTGAGATGCCGCTTAGCCCAATACGCTATCTGAAATAGGAGCGACGTAATTGAACAAATGTGATAGAATTCTCGCTGAATTCTTATATTAACCGTAATATAAAATGATCTATTCGGGTTTCTGTTCGCCCTACCCCAGAAGTTTAATAGAGCATTTCACTCGTCAATCCATGCGCTTTGAGATGCCGCTTAGCCCAATACGCTATCTGAAATAGGAGCGACGTAAATTGAACAAATGTGATAGAATTTCGCTGAATTCTTATATTAACCAAAATACAAAATGATCTAATCGGGTCTCTGATTACCCTATCATAGAAGTTTGATAGTGCATTTTACTCGCCATTCCACGCGCTTTAAGATGTCGCCTAGCCCAGTACGCTATCTGAAATAGGAGCTACGTAAGTTGAACAAATGTGACAGAATTACGCTGAATTCTTATATTAACCGTAATATAAAATGATCTAATCGGGTCTCTGTTTGCCTTATCCTAGAAGCTTAGTAGTGCATTTTACTCGCCATTTCATGCGCTTTGAGATGCCGCTTAGCCCAATAAGCTATCTGAAATAGGAGCGACGCAAATTCAACAAATGTGATAGAATTACTCTGAATTCTTATATTAACCGTAATATAAAATGATCTAATCGGGTCTCTGTTTGCCTTACCCTAGAAGTTTGATAGTGCATTTTACTCGCCATTTCATGCGCTTTGAGATGCCGCTTAGCCCAATACGCTATCTGAAATAGGAGCGGCGTAAATTAAACAAATGTGATAGAATTTTGCTGAAATCTTAAATTAACCATAATATAAAATGATCTAATGGGGTCTCTGATTGCCCTACCCTAGAAGATTAATAGTGCATTTCACTCGCCATTTCATGCGCTTTGAGGTGCCGCTTAGCCCAATAAGCTATCTGAAATAGGAGCGACGCAAATTGAACAAATGTGATAGAATTTCGCTGAATTCTTATATTAACCAAAATATAAAATGATCTAATCGGGTCTCTGATTGCCCTATCATAGAAGTTTAATAGTGCATTTTACTCGCCATTTCATGCGCTTTGAGATGCCGCTACTCCCAATACGCTATCTGAAATAGGAGCGACGTAAACTGAACAAATCTGATAGAATTTCGCTGAATTCTTATATTAACCAAAATATAAAATGATCTAATCGGGTCTCTGTTTGCCTTATCCTAGAAGTTTAATAGTGCATTTTACTCACCATTTCATGCGCATTGAGATGCCGCTTAGCCCAATACGCTATCTGAAATATCAGCGACGTAAATTGAACAAATGTGAGAGAATTTCGCTGAATTCTTATATTAACCAAAATATAAAATGATCTAATCGGGTCTCTGATTGCCCGATCATAGAAGTTTAGTAGTGCATTTAACTCGCCCTTCCACGCGCTTTGAGATTCCGCCTAGCCCAGTACGCTATCTGAAATAGGAGCGACGTAAGTTGAAAAAATGTGATAGAATTACGCTGAATTCTTATATTAACCGTAATATAAAATGATCTAATCGGGTCTCTGTTTGCCCTACCCTAGAAGTTTAATAGTGCATTTTACTCGTCATTTCATGCGCTTTGAGACGCCGCACAGCCCAGTACGCTATCTGAAATAGGAACGACGTAAATTGAACAAATGTGATAGATTTTTTCTGAATTCTTAAATTAACCATAATATAAAATGATCTAATCGGGTCTCTGTTTGCCCTACCCTTGAAGTTTAATAGTGCATTTTACTCGCCATTCCACGCGCTTTAAGATGCCGCCTAGCCCAGTACGCTATCTGAAAGAGGAGCGACGTAAGTTGAACAAATGTGATAGAATTACGCTGAATTCTTATATTAACCGTAATATAAAATGATCTAATCGGGTCTCTGTTTGCCTTATCCTAGAAGTTTAATTGTGCATGTTACTCGCCATTTCATGCGCACTGAGATGCCGCTTAGCCCAATACGCTATCTGAAATAGGAGCGACGTAAATTGAACAAATGTGATAGAATTTCGCTGAATTCTTAAATTAACCATAATATAAAATGATGTAATCGGGTCTCTGATTGCCCTATCATAGAAGTTTAGTAGTGCATTTTACTCGCCCTTCCACGCGCTTTGAGATGCCGCCTAGCCCACTACGCTATCTGAAATAGGAGCGACGTAAGTTGAACAAATGTGATAGAATTACGCTGAATTCTTATATTAACCGTAATATAAAATGATGTAATCGGGTCTCTGTTTACCCTACCCTAGAAGTTTAATAATGCATTTTACTCGTCATTTCATGCGCTTTGAGATGTCGCATAGCCCAATACGCTATCTGAAATAGGAGCGACGTAAACTGAACAAATGTGATAGAATTTTGCTGAATTCTTAAATTAACCATAATATAAAATGATCTAGTCGGGTCTCTGATTGCCCTACCCTAGAAGTTTAATAGTGCATTTTACTCGCCATTTCATGCGCTTTGAGATGCCGCTTAGCCCAATACGCTATCTGAAATAGGAGCGACGTAAATTGAACAAATGTGATAGAATTTCGCTGAATTCTTATATTAACCAAAATATAAAATGATCTAATCGGGCCTCTGATTGCCCTATCATAGAAGTTTGATAGTGTATTTTCCTCGACATTCCACGCGCTTTAAGTTGCCGCCTAGCCCAGTACGCTATCTGAAATAGGAGCTACGTATGTTGAAGAAATGTGACAGAATTACGCTGAATTCTTATATTAACCGTAATATAAAATGATCTAATCGGGTCTCTGTTTGCCTTATCCTAGAAGTTTAATAGTGCATTTTACTCGCCATTCCACGCGCTTTAAGATGCCGCCTAGCCCAGGACGCTATCTGAAATAGGAGCTACGTAAGTTGAACAAATGTGACAGAGTTACGCTGAATTCTTATATTAACCGTAATATAAAATGATCTAATCGGGTCTCTGTTTGCCTTATCCTAGAAGTTTAATAGTGCATTTTACCCGCCATTCCACGCGCTTTAAGATGCCGCCTAGCCCAGTACGCTATCTGAAATAGGAGCTACGTAAGTTGAACAAATGTGTCAGAGTTACGCTGAATTCTTATATTAACCGCAATATAATATGATCCAATCGGGTCTCTGTTTGCCTTATCCTAGAAGTTTAATAGTGCATTTTACTCGCCATTTCATGCGCTTTGAGATGCCGCTTAGCCCAATACGCTATCTGAAATAGGAGCCACGTAAGTTGAACAAATGTGATAGAATTTCGCTGAATTCTTATATTTACCGTAATATAAAATGATCTAATCGGTTCTCTGATTGCCCTACCATAGAAGTTTAATGGTGCATTTTACTCGCCATTCCACGCGCTTTAAGTTGCCGCCTAGCCCAGTACGCTATCTGAAATAGGAGCGACGTAAGTTGAACAAATGTGATAGAATTTTTCTGAATTCTTAAATTAACCATAATATAAAATGATCTAATCGGGTCTCTGTTTGCCCTACCCTTGAAGTTTAATAGTGCATTTTACTCGCCATTTGATGCGCTTTGAGATGCCGCTTAGCCCAATACGCTATCTGAAATAGGTGCAACGTAAATTGAACAAATGTGATAGAATTTCGCTGAGTTCTTATATTAACCAAAATATAAAATGATCTAATCGGGTCTCTGATTGCCCTATCATAGAAGTTTGATAGTGCATTTTACTCGCCATTCCACGCGCTTTAAGATGCCGCCTAGCCCAGTACGCTATCTGAAAGAGGAGCGACGTAAGTTGAACAAATGTGATAGAATTACGCTGCATCCTTATATTAACCGTAATATAAAATGATCTAATCGGGTATCTGTTTGCCTTACCCTAGAAGTTTAATAGGGCATTTTACTCGCCCTTTCATGCGCTTTCAGATGCCGATAAGCCCAATAAGCTATCTGAAATAGGAGCGACGTAAATTGAACAAATGTGACAGAATTTCCCTGAAATCTTACATTAAACAAAATATAAAATGATCTAATCGGGTCTCTGATTGCCCTATCATAGAAGTTTAATAGTGCATTTTACTCGCCTTTCCACACGCTTTAAGATGCCGCCTAGCCCAGTACGCTATCTGAAATAGGAACGACGTAAATTGAACGAATGTGATAGAATTTTGCTGACTTCTTAAATTAATCATAATATAAAATGATCTAATCGGGTCTCTGTTTGCCCTACCCTAGAAGTTTAATAGTGCATTTTACTCGCCATTTCATGCGCATTGAGATGTCGCTTAGCCCAATACGCTATCTGAAATAGGAGCGACGTAAATTGAACAAATGTGATAGAATTTCGCTGAATTCTTAAATTAACCATAATATAAAATGATCTTATCGGGTCTCTGTTTGCCCTACCCTAGAAGTTTAGTAGTGCATTTTACTCGACATTTCTTGCGCTTTGAGATGCCGCTTAGCCCAATACGCTATCTGAAATATCAGCGACGTAAATTGAACAAATGTGAGAGAATTTCCCTGAATTCTTATATTAACCAAAATAGAAAATGATCTAATCGGGTCTCTGATTGCCCTATCATAGAAGTTTAGTAGTGCATTTTACTCGCCCTTCCACGCGCTTTGAGATGCCGCCTAGCCCAGTACGCTATCTGAAATAGGAGCGACGTAATTTGAACAAATGTGATAGAATTACGCTGAATTCTTATATTAACCGTAATATAAAATGATCTAATCGGGTCTCTGTTTGCCTTATCCTAGAAGTTTAATAGTGCATTTTACTCGCCATTTCATGCGCTTTGAGATGCCGCTTAGCCCAATACGCTATCTGGAATAGGAGCGACGTAAATTGAACAAATCTGATAGAATTTCCGTGAATTCTTATATTAACCGTAATATAAAATGATCTATTCGGGTTTCTGTTCGCCCTACCCCAGAAGTTTAATAGAGCATTTCACTCGTCAATCCATGCGCTTTGAGATGCCGCTTAGCCCAATACGCTATCTGAAATAGGAGCGACGCAAATTTAACAAATGTGATAGAATTTCG